>JAVQJF010038353.1:0-12164 GCA_036023855.1 Gadopsis marmoratus
CCCCCCCCCCCCCCCCCCCCCCCCCCCCCCCCCCCCCCCCCCCCCCCCCCCCCCCCCCCCGACAGTGAGCGAGAGGCCAGTCACACCTACGGGCAATTATACCCCGCATGTCTTTGGATGGTTGGAGGAAGCCAGAGTATCCAGAGAGAACCCACAGGAAGAACATGTAAACTCCACACACACAAGGGCCCCAGGTGAACGGTGGGTTTGGCTGTGAGGCAACAGTGCTAACCACTGCGCCATGACTGATGAATGAAAACTTTATTGAACTACTCACTACACAGACAAATAATGAACATAGTGGATGAATAAGTGCAATGACCTCACTCCTGACTGGTGTTCCTCCATGTGCCATCCGACCTCAGCAGCTCATCCAGAACACAGCAGCTTGACAGGCCTTCAGCCCACCCAAGTTCTCCCACACTACACGGCCTCCTCCGAACCCTGCACTGGCTACCGGTGGCTGCTCCAATCCGATTCAAGACACCGGTACCTGCCTATGGTGCTGCTTAATGGCTCAGGCCCATCCAACATGCAGGACATGGTCAAACCATACACCCCAGCCCGTCCACTGTGTTCTGCTACTGCCAATCGGCTTGCTTCTTTCTTACTACGAGGGGGCCCACCTACCGCTCAACAAAATCATGACCGTTTGATGCCTTGTCTCCACAATGGTAGAACTAGGTCCCCGTTGACACCAAGACAGCAGAAACTCTACACATCTGTTCAGACGCACCATGGCACCAAGACAGCAAGAAAATCATTGTCAACTATAAATTGTGTGCAGGTAGTGGTACAAAGACTTTCCACTGCAGAAAACACAACCTCCCTGCAATGGCTAAACAACTAAAAGTGGATTGTAATCATGGACTCTCCATCTTTCAGGCAGACTCCCAAAAATGTATCAGTTTAAGCCAGGTGCGCTTCTCATCTAGCATGTAACATTGCAGGAAAAAACTGCTAGTTTGAAGTTTTAGCTGCGCTCATCAGCAATTACCCTGACATTCACACGCATTTTGAGGAGAAAGGACAGAATTATGAATTTTGTGGGGTGTAATGGAAAAGTAATATAACAAGTAGTGTAACAAATTACTCGTTGCAATATGTAAAGTAATACCATTTCTTTTGATAAGAGCAAGGAGTAATAACTGAGGGCCAGAGTTAACCCAGGCTTAAATGTCATGAATGGCAATCATGTACAACCTCTGTTATTATGACGAGCCGACCCAGTGCCTGGTTCTGGTTCTGGTTCTGCTTGAGGTTTCTGCCTATCTCCTAGTGCTGCTCACGGTGGGAATTGTTGGGTCTCTGTAAATATAGAGTCGGTCTGGACCTGCTTTATATGAATAAGTGCTATGAGATAACTTTTTTGGGATATATATATAAAACTGAACAGAATTGAATATAATTGAATGAAATTACCCCATGCATATATACGTATGTACACATATCTACATGTACATCTAGATATTGCAAATTAAACCATGTTTTAACACTCTGATATAGGCTAACATGAACGAAGGATTTTGTTCAAATACGAAGGGGTGAGGTCAGAAAGTTTCTCAAATTTCTGACGGAATTCCCCTTTCGTTGAAACGTATGTTTGACTGGTGGAGGGAGCTGATGTTATTTTCCATTAGTGACGTCAATACATTCATTATGTTCTAGCCTATTTTACAGGCTGTGCCATGCTGTGCTTGTCACGTCTGGTTCTAATGTCTTGTGCACCTAATGGCCTTTTTACATCCACCTTTCCAGGCCTTTAAATTAGTTTGGCTATTTGAAAGCATCCTTTCTAAAATGGTATGTTGTCACTGTACAGGATGGAGAGCTCCCTCTGTCCTGGCAAGAGCGTCTCACCATCATCAAGGGAATCGCAAAGGCCTTGCATCACCTCCATACAGCCCAGCCCTGTCCGGTGATCTGTGGCAACATCTCCAGGTACAAGCCACCAAACACACACTCACTTCACGCATACTATAGGCTATGCACCTGGACACATCATCAGTGACCAGTTACCTGGGATCATTGGGTGCTAAGGGGTGTTAAGGGGTCGTGAAGAGAGGGACCCCGTAAGCAGAACACAAGACCCAAAATCAGAACCAGGATTTTTATTAGAAATGGGGAGGAGAGCTGACAAGAGGATGTTTGAATGGGGGATGTAAAGCAATAGTAGTTACTATTATTGTTATTGATGGGCAGCAGGCAGTCCACATAACCAGACTCTGCAGATCCAGACTCCACAGCTCCGGAGGCAGAAACACTCGCAGAGATAGAGAGAGAGAGAGAGAGAGGTATGCAGTTGAGTTAGTACCAAGCTAGTAACAAGCATTAATGAGTATAAATGTGTATTAAAGAGTGTGTACAGTTGGAGAAGAGAGCTCAGTGCATCATGGGAAGAGAAATTCGGGCACGTTCATGTTCAGGGGTTTTGTAGCCTGCCCGGGATTCTCCAAGGTATGACCTTGGAAATGTGTAATATTGTCAAGGAATTCAACAGCAAGGACATTAAAAATGCTTTCTGCATGTGTCGCTCATATGAGCTAAACCGTCGAGCACCATAGCATCTCTTCTTATGCTCTACTTCTGCTTTTAATTACTACCTTTTTAATATATGCATAGGATTATATCAACTTTTTCTCTGATGCTCTGCTTTGCTAATGAAATTTACAAAAGAAAACATCGCCAAGATTGTCACATTGAGAATGAAACACAACTCTGTATAATTTTGATCTTTGAAAGGACAGAAAGTGCCTTTCTGCTGTAGTTTAAACTTCTAGGTGATCACCTCACTTCAATTTCAGACAAGTCGCTAGCTGGTTGCTGTTGTGTAAATGATAGACAGCTGTGACAATCTCACAGTTAAATTTAAAAGCATATCATATCATAGATTTAATCTTGTTAGTTGCATTGGTTTTAAAAGGTCATTCCATACATTTTCAGCATTGTGGGTTTTAGGACCTCCTTAGGTCCTTGCCTTCCCTTCCATCTGTCTTATGTCTCTCTGCTGTCCTGGAGTTCGGACATTGACGCAGTATCTATATGGCTTCTCTGCACAGCGCTAACACACTCCTGGATGATGCCCTGCAGCCCAAGCTGTCTAACTTTGGGTCGGCTCATCTCCGTCCTCATTCAGCCAATCAAACAACCATCACTCTGGATACGGGTTCCCACAGAAACCTGGGATACCTCCCTGAGGAGTACATCCGAGATGGCAAGCTGTCCTTCAGCCTGGACGTTTACAGCTTTGGAATGGTGATTGCAACATGATCATATAAGCGTGGCCAAATGTTCTTCATCCAGTGTGTGACTTGGGTTTGGGTCAGCAGATTGTAACAGGTTGCAGCAGGGAAAAGAGAAAATGTACAAAGATATGACATACGGTCATTAAACGCAACAAAACCAACAGCAGAAGTCCAGTTTGAAGGGCACTGATGAATGACTACAATGTTGTTTTTATTTGATTGATGCTGTTTAAGAATTCCAACATAAAGACGAAGTATGTGACAGACTATGGCTAATTTAAATCCATGGAAAAATCTGAATGGGGACAGTCCAGATTCCTGGCTTAAATGTGCTCTCCCTACCTGATACACTGCATCATTTTGTTATAGTATTGCTATAACCAGTGGTGAACGAAGTGTTCAGATCCATCAGCACATTGTTTACCACTTGCAGGCCGTGGAAACAAGCTGTAAACACATCACTGGTATCGTAGAGGTGGCGATATGATAGCTTTGTTTTTGGTCTTTACCACTTCCTGAGGGAAATATCTTGCTGTTAAGCTGCTAAATGCTTCACTATGTTCACCTGTCTGTCTGTTGTTTGCTGCTGAGCAGGTAGTGTGCAGTGAGATTTTAGAACTTTCTCTCTGAAGCTGCTGCTGGAAATGAGGTTGATGGGAGCATTGAGGTTCAAGTTAAAATATGCTGATGACTACTAATTAAGAGACTTTTGCAAAATGATCAGTTTTTTGGTTTTACTATTTATGGGTATGTGTTTGAGTAAAATGCACTTTGGAAAATTAGGAGTGGTCTCTTTATTTTTTCCAGAGCTGTATATATACATCACTTCATTACTATTACGGATGCATTAACGTGTAAGCAGCACTGTAATGTTGTAGCAGCTCGAGGTGAAGCTCATTTGAACTACTTTATATATTTAAATTTTTACATAAATAAGTCAGTAGTCATCAGTGCATCATATTTTATTAAGTGATCACATCTTTTGCATATAGTATTAGTATTATACTATTAGTACCTATAGCTGTAAAATAAATGTTGTGGAGTAGAGTGCAATACTGGAGTCGATGTACTTCCCACCACTGGCTATAAAAATAAAGTAGTGTATCTTTAATTAAGTGGAGTTATGAAGTATGTGCTGCATATATCATATAAGTAAATGCTACTGTAATGAAAATAGGATGGATGATGGATGATGGAAACACTTCACACTTTTTCGGTTGCCATTAATTACAGTTTGCTTCCTCTCAGGTTATAATGGAAACAGTAACAGGACGGAAGGTCATAGAGGACGTACCTAAACAAACACAGCTGGTGAGTCAACACTGAACGCGGACCAGTAACTTCAGAGGGTTAAGACTTTTATTTGCAGCCCTTGTGTCTTGCTTTCATAATACATTATGATGTTTTACAACAGCAGTCATAAGGCTTTATACACTGATGTACACCATTACAATTTGTTGCAGTCAATACTCACAGCAGCCTTCTAATAAATGCCGCCTTTATGAAGTCAAGAGTTGGGTTGATTCAGGCATATATTCACTTTGGAAGCTGGCTCTGGATATATTATCTGGATAACGCCATTTGATTACAGGCCTTTTTATTCAGCCCTGGTATCAGTAAGTGTCATCATTAGCTTGGCAACCTTCAAATGTGGTGTGGCTGATCCAAAACCATCCAGATGCATTCTGTACAACTGTATTGAAGTTGGCAGTTTCAGTGTAGCGACTACACTACTGGTATGCCATGATCACACTTTCCAGCCGTTTTGATTATACATACAGTTTTATGCTCGATGACTTATGTCATCATAATGCATAATTGCTCACAGCAACTTAATTGATGACTTGTGTGTGTGTGTTATGCTGCATTCTGTTAAGTCTAGACAGCACATCAAAGTGTCACCTTGTGATGTGCCACACTTACCAACCACACTCTGTCCCTCTCTGTCTGTCCGTCTGCTCTGTCAGAGAGATCTGCTCATCACTGACGTGGAGAACAGTGGTGGTGTGGACTCTTGTCTGCAATTTTTGGATGTGACGGCCGGCCGGTGGCCGACGGCTGTGGCCCTCAGCCTCCTGGGCCTGGCCTTGGACTGCACTGCTAGCCGCCACCGCAGCAGACTAAGCATGGAGAAGGTGAGCACTAAAAGTTCATGCTTGACCTTTAGGAACAGAGTACATAAGAAAATATTCAAATCTCAAAGGTCCACTTCCTATATTTTGACACTTTCCACTGCATCTCATGGTCTTGATGGCGCTGGTTCAGGCGTCATCAAATGACCTAAATATGGAATTTCAGGCATGTGATACCTTGGCTGTGAGATGACCCCTGTTGATGTTCAAAGATATCTTCCTTGATCTTTTTATTCTTTTGATCTGTATGCTCACAGGCAGCTGAAGTCTGTTTCTGGTGTGCATTTTCTCATGTACCAGTAGCTTGTTGAAATGACAGCAGAGACAATCGGGGAAGGTGCTGATGCCGACAATGAGCTTTTTCTTTGTTTTTAACTGTTGTGTAGTTGAGCGGAGTAGAATTTTGTGTCACATTCATAAAAGACAAAAAAAACATTTGTTTTCTGGGTGTAGCACTTTGCTGTTGGTTTGGTTACAGTACTAATAATATACAGTATGGGGGTTATGTATTATTATTCTGACACTGGAATCATATAAGTGACCGTGGATGAGCATAATGCTATAAATGTTAACTGTCTTCAGGTCCTTCTGGCATTGAGCAAGCTGCTTCCTCCGCCTAGCTGCCCCCCTAGTGACCAACCCCATAGCCTGGATGATGGAGCCTCTGTTAATGCCCAACAGAGCCCCTCACCCTCCATACCCGTGGAGCACGATGAGCAGCACAGCTCCCTTTATTCTCCAACACAGGCGGGGCCCTGTGAATGCAGCCAGTCAGAGGTGACCTATCTGAGTGAGGCTGTGGGTGCTCCTGGTGAGGTAGCAGAAGAAGACCTGTACAGCAGCTGCCCTGTGCAGTGCAGCTGCCCAGCGGAAAAAAGTGGTCTGGCCTGTGAGGACTGCAGGGCCAACGGCTTCAACCCAAACCACTCAGGCAGTCCTCAGAGTAGGTGTTGTTTGTTGTATGTCTGAGGAGATATCTGAAATACTTTCCTGTCTGTCATTTTCATCTTGACATTGGCACATGTATCAGCACTTTCAACCAGTCAGTCTGCCAATCAACTAAACTTCAACTTGGATTTAGATTGGCTGAAGTTGAAGGTTGCATTTATGTCTTACATTTGTAATATTCAGTGTGTGTGTAATATAAGTAATCAGTTGTGTTTTGTGTTTCAGCTGACTTGCTGTGGAAAATGCAACCCAGGAGAAACTGAGGAACAAACTGAGGCTGTATCTCAGAGAGGAACTGTTCTCTGAGGCAGAAGTACAGTAGAGCGCCGGCTTCCTCTTAATACTTCCTCTGGACTGTCGTGTGTGTGTGTTTGTCTGTTTACTACTGTAGGATCCCTGTAGCTGTTCCTCCTGGGGCCCATGTAAAATTTTTATATTGCGAAAGTTCAAATAAACACAACTCTGAAAATGTTCCCATTCAAGTATTTTTTTTTGTTATTATACAATAGGATTACACAATGAAATGCAGTTGCAGGCCCATCCATGCTACACACACACAGAAAATATTCATATATTTATATATTCAAATATTTAAATTAGAATAGAATATATTATATATAAGTAGCACTAAAAGAAGAAATAAAAAGGAAAACTAAATATGTTTATAAGGAATATATACAGTTACATGAACCAAACAAATTAAACCAGGATTAAACCGTTTCATGAAGACAACTAAGAGCTAATGCGGTCAGACCTCGATCTGGTTAAAGAACTGCATCAACACGTGAGTTCACAAGAAGACTACAATGCAAAAACAAATTTGCAAAGAATGTAGCCACAGAGCAGAACATGGTAAATAGGTAGTTAACATTACATATTTTAAAGCTAAAATGGACACAGCCACAGCTTTAAACAAACCAAATGAACACTGTTGGCAGCATGTTGTAGATCACTGCCGTGCATACCCCAATGAATGAATATAAAGATTAACTTTGTGCAACTGAACTCTGAACTCAACTTGTTTCAGTGCTCCCATTTCATGACATTAAACTGTAGTAAATACAGCATGACCCAGTAAATGACTGCTGTGATTACTGATACCCACGGCTGCTACAATCACCTTCTAAGCATATGGTGAGGTCACGAAAAGCAGCTCCATTGCCGTCTGTTTTCTAGCTTGACAAAAATAGGCACTTATAGCTGATGATGTAAATGTTTAACCAAACTGCCAACATCAGTCTTCATGCTTAACTGCCCATGCATTGAAGGGCTGAATGTAATAACTCTGTGTTGTGATTAACTGTTGATTTATATATGAAATATGTATAAAATATAAAATGATGTTCCCTGATGTAACAGCTCTTTCACATGCTTCCCGTAGTTCAGGAAGCTGGATTTTGCAGTCGGAACCTGCCTTTCTGGTAGGTGATTGCTGCAACAGATGAATGCATGACACTCATTATGAAAATAAGAGTATAACATATTGTTTGCATTTGGGTGTCATTGGATCAGGCTGAAATGTTATGGGAGAGAAATAGACTTTATCACAGGAGCAGGAGCTACCAGCAGCCAGGACATTATTAATTATTACAATACAGGTGTGCATCAGGAATATGAGGACTAGACAACTTCATGTGCTCGGACTCAAACACAGGCAGGGATGAGTACAATAAATCACACTAGCAGTGTAACAAAATGTATTTGAATTTATTTAATTGATTGTTTTTTTACTGTTTAAACATTCCATTTTGGTTTTGATAGCTTCTGTGTTACATTTGCACTTTTTGATCTGCATAGTTACAGGCAGTGTTGAGAATAATTAACAATTTGTGAAGGGTTGAAATCCAAAGTAATGTCTGCAAGTAAGTAAGTAAGAGGAATAAGTGACTCGTTTGGACCGGGTGCTTGATTTCCTGCCACACTGATGCTTAGCTGTGAAAATGTTTTGTGTTGAACACATATCACATCAGCTGCTAACTTTATATATAACGTGAGTTTTGAACCTGAAGCTACACAGTTATGACACAAAAAGTGTTTTTGTTGCATAAGTACATATCGTTAATTGTAATAATGGGTTTATATGTTCAACACGAGTAATTCATTTATTTGTGCTTTGAAGTATTTTGACAACAGACACAAGTTTCTTACTTTGTTCCATATGATGTATATAGTAGATGATGTATACACGACAGATGATGTAGTAGTAGTAGTATTATACCACAATCATTTTTAGGTGCGGACTGTACTGTATTTGAGTCCCAAAAACTGTCAACTGTCTGATAAAACAAAAAGCTAATTTAAAGACGTCACTTTGGCCTCTGCATATATGTGATGGGCATTTTTCACTGTTTAAGGACATTTTATAGAGTAATGAATGCTGTCAGTCAGTTGCACATTAACACGAATAGACAGTTTTACTTCAAACGGTTTGTACCTCTCATTTATTACCATTACCTGTTATCGCATACACATTAAGTAGTTTGAGAACATGAATTAGTAAATCATGCACTCAAATGAGTAGTTTTCCCCACAACACCTGTCAGGCTGCATAATGTGCCAAAATTAAGGTTTTTTTATTTCAATTCCATAGCTGAATTACCGAATCTGCACTAGTATATGAATGTTTGAAAAATATCACCCAGCCTTAGTACATATTAATACTGTCAAGTGCAAGTTATGTACAAACTCTGACAATTGGTATGCAAGCAATGATGTTGCTCTCATGTGATGTCATCTTTATATTGTATTTATATTGTCTTTTTAGCGCTTTTGTTGGTCATAGTCATTTTATGTTTTATGTATTAATATTTTGTCTTGCTTTTGTTTGCTTTTATTTTTTAATGCTTTCTGTTTTATTGGTTTCTGAGTATCCTGTTTTTACCTTCTCTGTCAAAGCACTTTGTAAACTCTGTTTTATAAAGTTGCTATATAAATAAAGTTTATTATTACTGCCAATATCAAAAATCAAAAGATGAGAACATCTTTTCCCAGGAGGCAGTATCTAACCGTGTGGAATAGTGTCCATCAGCACCAGCCTCAAAAATCCACAGTGATTGCTGTGTGCATGCTGGCATTTCTAACTTAAAGAAATGAAACAAGGTGCGTGTAGGTTAATACTTATATAAGAGTGTATTGAATTGTAGCTGCGTGGGTGGGTGGGTGGGTGGGTGGAGAAGATGCTAATTACGATTCATAGTTCTAGACTGTGAGCATGCAGCGGTGCTTTCTCCTGGATGAGGCTGACGAACTCGTGCTTCTCCAGGCAGCCTCGGCACTCTTCTCCCCATGAGGCTAATATGTTCCTCAGCTCCACGACTCTCAGCTTTTTGAGCTCGTCGCTACTCAGGTCCTTCAGCTGAGGCTCTGCAGACAGCCACAAAACACAGAAACAGGCTTTATATTGTGTCCACACACACACACATTAATGCTTAGTCTTTGTTGTGTATTTTACCATATCTGAGCTGACAGATTTGTGTGTCTCTGCTACTGAGGCGTTGGCAGATCTTCTCAACAGGGACATGGAAGGCCAGAGGTTGAGAAACTGATACCGTGACACGGGTTGCTGCATCACTACTGGCTCCTAGGTAGTAACACTAGGACAGCACAATAACATAATTGTATTGTTGGTCAGCTCAGCATCCTGGGAATTCCATTAATATTGGTCGATTCTGCAGCTCACTGTGTATGACATGGAAAGTAAGAGTGTGAAGGTTCCTTTTTTCTCGCCCCTCTTATGAAAAGACGGTTAAATGTTGGTATCATTAAATTCATTTCCATCCCTAACAGAAACATAATTTCACCAAAGCCAGGCAGCCCGTGCACCAACAACCTGGTCTAGAGGAGGGTAGTGAAAGGGGGGTTGACTGAGGTGCGTTGACCCATTCAGATAGACTGCCGACCCGGCCGTGTGTCTGATTGGTGTATTGGTCAAGTCGACTGGGTATCTTCTTTTAGTACAACATTCCCTGTTTGTTTCAAACAAATTCAAATGGTCAAACTGTAGGTGTGAAACTTGTGTTTGTTCTCACCAGCCTTGCCTCCTTCCCCTGGGCGACGGCGCAGGCCTCAAGCAGCTCTTCTTCCACCAGGGTAGGAGTGAGTTCTCTGTGGGCTGAGGTCAGACTACCATACAGTCTGTGGAGGAAGCCCACGCACACTGCAGACCAGTTCACTGTTAGTCGAGGTGAGCAGGCTGCTCATCACGTCACATCACTCACAGTTTGTGTTTTGATTGGTTGATGTGTATGTTGCATTATTTGGACTCATGGATGTTAGGCACCTCACTCCAAAATTAAAAAAATTAAAATGATTTTAATTGGATCAAACATGTTGAGTAGCCTGGAATCTGTTCACACTAAAGAAAGTCTTGTATTAATATGTTTTCTGCAACCGTTCTTGTTTTTAAATAACATACAGTATATAAGGTTCATACAGCTTTTTAAGAGTAAAATTCAAGCACCTTCAAGGTACCTAAACAAAAAAAAAAGCCTTCATCATCACATCTAGATTGTTATTGTAAATGTCAGGAGACAACAAAGTAATATGACATCGGGATGGTTTCATCTCAAATGTTACAACTTTAGTTTACATGAGTGATTATGACAATGATGCATCATGAAGCATTTTTCAAGGAGTAGCCTATATTCGAATTCAAGTATAATCCTAACCTTGAAAAAAATGACCATTAAAATTAAGCATTTTCCAAACTTTCAAGACTTTGCATGAACCCTGCATATAGGCAGTTAAATTGTTTCAAAGTGTGGTGTACAGCTGGCTGGCTGACAGTATATGGCCTGTTTTGGAAGTAGTGTGCAGGACATGGGGCCCAAATGTCATAGGGTTTGTTGCACATTGTGGCTAGCTACAAAAGAAATACACTCATGCCTTTATAGAATTTTTTCTTGTCTTGCCAGGCTATGTCTATAATCATACATTAATTTCCACAGCTTTCTAAAAGAATGTACTGCTATTTTCTGACTCAAATCATTGTAAACTTGTTCGGCAAACACCATGTGTTCAGCTGCACCTCTAATGTCATCCACACATGCAATGCAGGTTGTGGTGGCAGAGCTGTGTAGGCACAGGCATGCATGGGTCAAATCAGAACCCGTTAAGGATGTCAGTACCCTACTTGGATAGAAGCACAGTGTAGTATTGGCAAACTATACCTTCACAGCTGCCTGCCGAAGAAAAAGTAAACCCTCTGAAAAACAGCAGAATGGCGAGGGACAACACCAACATGGCAGCGTCTGGAGTTATTATTAGCTGGGTGTCGCTGTACTCTTCAAAATAAAGTCTCTACCTCTTTGCCTTTAGACCAGGGGTGTCAAATTCAGTTTAGTTCACGGGTCAATTTGATCTAAAGTGGGCCAGACCGGTAAAACCATTGCATAATAACCTATAAATAATAAGGCCTCCAAATGTTTCCCTTTCTTTATGTAAAGAAGTACACGTCAAGCCGGAAAACATTAATTGACCATTTACAAAACAGATGACGAACAGCCTGAGATGGCTCAGTAAATCTACTGTCATTACATGTGCATTACAATTTACAAATCATAGTGGATCTACTCATTTTCAGATGTTCTGTTGTTCAGCGTTTTATTCTATTTCAATTCAGTTTAATTTATATAGCGCCATATCATAACAAAGTTATCTCATAGCACATAGGTCTAGACTGACTTTTTATGTACAGAGACCCAACAATTCCCACCTTGAGCAGCACTAGGAGACAGTGGCAAGGAAAAACTGCCTTTTAACAGGCAGAAACCTCGAGCAGAACCAGAACCAGAACCAGGCTCTGGGCAGGTGGTCATCTGCCTCAACCGGTTTGGTAGAG
>JAVQJF010038364.1:0-72943 GCA_036023855.1 Gadopsis marmoratus
CCGGCACCACGCCCGCGCGCCCCGCCTGCTCCCCGGTGGGCCTTTTATCCCTGCACCGTAGCGCGGGGGGGGGGGGTAGATGTTACTGTCAAACTGTGATGTAAAGCCATGTGAATTGAAATTGTTCTTTTTTTCTCTTTTTTTTTTTCACGGCGGAAAGTACGTTTCTATGAAGCCACGACACAAAGGGCGTCTGGCGGCTTCGCTGTGTCGTATTTTGATGCGTATAGTGAGTTTCTGTGAACTGTTGTAAAGCGAAACGAAAAGCCCCGTGACCTTTCAAGATTTTTTGATATAATTTTCTGTAAGTGGAATTAATAAAACATATGAAACAGGCTATTTTCTGGACCTTCTTTGACCTATTGCGGATTGAGATGTTTCAGGTAAATAATTAAACTCGGCTGCTGTTTTTTTTCTAAGTGTATCTGAAATAGGCGAATAAAAAAAGTAATCAGACTAATACAATTTAATAAACCCAGTTCTAAAATGGATTTAGAAGGGGCTTTTAAATAATCCATCGTTTTTTCTTTTTCTTTCTTCCTTTAATGCCTTTTTATTAGGGGCCTATTTATTATTGCTGGAAGCTTGTTTCGATGTCTTTGTCATATTTTCTAACACACAAACAAAACAAAAGAAAAAATAGACAGGATCCGGGATTTATGCAGAAGCCAAAGACAAAACTGCTGCGTTCGAAAACGCTGATCAACACAACCCTTTGTCTTCATTTTCGTTTTGGTTCAGTTCATTTTGCTCAGCACGACACAACATCACACTACATCAATTATATATGCATCCTAAACGAACCTACTATAGAATGAAATTATTGAAAACTCTTTTTATTTTCACAGTAATCACAAGAAAAATGTGGGTGTTCATATTTTCACTTAGTAAAAGTCAGCATTTCAAATGTATGCAGGTGAACATCAGAAACCAGAAAAGAGTTTTGACAACAATATAAGAAAATGCTTGTAGCAGGCAGCAAGTGGTTTTGGACTTAAAGATCTACAAATAAAACAGACAAAAGAGTTTCATTTGTCTGGTAGTTCCTATTCCACAGGTTATTGTTAATTTCAGAAAATGTGCACAGTTGAAAGAAATATATTACCCAGTCTATGGAAACAGCTCGTTCTGTTAACTCATAAATAGTGAAATGTTCTACATATTAATACTACCCTCTTTGAAAGGATGCTTCAGTTGATTACACATCCATGTGTTTAGTTTGGACAACTACACATTTGCATTATCTGAATATGTGATGAGAACTACATATTGGTAAACATGCGCAATTAACCTACAGGTTGAAAAATAAAGCAGTCGAGGGCTTTTCCAAAATGAAGCACATAAAGGTGTTGAAAATGACACTTAATGAGTGTGTTTAGATGGGAGGTCAGTGCCAGACATCAGACAGGAGCCCTCACATATAAACAACCAGGGGAACACAAAGAGCACAGGGTGGACACACAATCTCCAGACAGGCAAGGCTCGGTGAGAATCTCTACATGTGGTACTGAACTATATAAGTGCACTTATTTCACCAAAGGCAGACACATCTACAATAGATGTTGAGAAATAATGTGACTGCAGAATTTTCCCAAAACCAAAAGAGACTTTGCAGCCAATCAATAATCAGGGTCATATTGATGTTCAGTTGCTGGCAGTGGCCTCTGCCTCCTTTTTGCTTCTGTCCTTCGTGCTGCGGTTGAGGCTTCCATTCAGAAAGCTCTCTGCGGTCTGACTCTGGAAGTGCTTCCTGGTGCCCACCAGAGAGGGGTTGTTGACCAGGGTGTAGAGGAGCTGCCAGTGCCTGCGGGCCCTCTTGGCAATGGACACTTTGTGCTGTTTCTTCTCCTGCTGGACCAGCTGGATCCCTGAAGACATTCAGACATCGTGATAGCACCGACCGTATGTCGCATAATATACACAAGTCATGTGAGAATATAACCTTTTTTTTTTTTAAATGTTAACTGGAATGGGAAATTACTCTTTTGAATCTCACCCAGGGTCCAGCTAGATACTACAGAAAGAGTAATAATAGAAAGCAATCATATTCTAATCCTCAAAGTATGCTAGGAGCATATTGGGCTTCCCATTAATGCACTGAAAGCTTAATCCCCTTGGGCTACATGAATATGAAACAGGCAATTAGCGTATAGCTCATCTGTGTAATCAGCTACTCGAGGACTAATCTTTGTAATACAATAGATTATTCCTGATGCATTGTTCTCTAGATGCAAACAAGCAACATCTCCACGGCACACTTGTAATTGGGCTCAGCTGTGACTAGATACCAGACAGAGTTGGATTCCACAACAAGCCTGATGAATTTCCTGCTAAATTCTCACTATAATACATGACATCGTGTCACCATGCGTGTAGGTGACTATCACTCATGCCCTGCTTGAATCAGTACCATCACTGCAGATCTGAACATCCTTTAAGTAGCTGTTCATACTTTGAGTACATTATCGTGTATAGATGATACATTGGTTTCATTTGTATTAGTTAAATAATATGTTTAATGGCAACCTACAGCACGGGACCACATTGTGTGTTGGTGACACAGGCTGAAGGCTCAGGCGAGTGTGGGCATGCGATAAGCATAGGTGATTAGTTTATGACAGATTTGACTGAGCCCAGCAGCCTGACAATAAGTTATTCCACAGTGAGACTCAATTTCCTCTTGACATATTAAATTAGAACTGCTAAGCTTTCATTTCGTCTGCGCGTGCAAGACGGTGTTATGATCTGATTATGTGTTACAGTGACCTGCCGACTGATTTCTAAACCTCCCTGGAGAAATTAAAGAAGTCACACTTACTTTAATGTAGATTTAGATCTACTGTTTAAAGGATGAGGTTGAAGATATATTTTTGTTATTGTCATGAAAAGACCAAAACCAACAATTTATTGATCATACTAGCCAGTGCAAGTATTGCCTGTGTAGCCAAAGTCTGATATATGTTATTCATCTGTGCCATACGACTCCAGTGTTGTCCAAAAACTTTTAGAAACAATATTAATGAGCCACATTGTTGCACTGGGTGACCTGTTCTTCTAACTAAACATGGACACTGTAGATTATTTTGAATCAATTCCACATCCACCATCCTTCAAGCTAAATCATCACTAGAGTACAAAATGTTTATTAAGGGTTAGAGCTAAGTTCCCAATAAACGTTCTATTTACTTCTGTTTGAGTAATGTTTGCTAAAAACTACATGGCCTTACTGTTTCTGGAAATTATTGACCCTTCAAAAAGATAACCTATTCATTTGTGACCTGTTTTATTTATTGCGTCTTCAGTAGGAATGCCACAGACAGGGTAGGGAAGTCAGAAAGCATTAGGAGAATGACTAACATATTGTTGATTTTGGTCTTTTTGTTGGATTTGGCTACAATACGTATGGCGTAGAAAAACATCGGCCTCATCCTTTGAATGTATGAATACACTGAACCCACAGTACCAAGTCATTGTGCACTGAGTAGAGTGCGCAAACTATGATGCAAATTTTGTGCTACAAACCCTCTTCAACATCCCATGACCTCTGTGCGGTGTTAGTCTTCTGACCCATAGACTGCAGCAGCATCCCGCAGAAGGCCTTCATCACAGGGTGAGACTGGCTCACCTCAATCTTCAGATAATGAGCATAGCAGCGGTAGGCTGCAGACAGACACAGGGAGGGGGGATCACTCTGACTGAGCAAAAGCAATAAACACATAGGACTATACCCCTTGTTGGCTTTGAGGCAATCACACATAATGGGCATACAATCACACTTTTTTTTTTTTAAACCACCTGCTTTTCCTGACAACAGATGTCTTAAATCTACAGCCATTTCAGCGATCGGCGTGCAATTTCAGCCCCGTGCACTGCACAGAATACAGATTTCATAAGCGCTGCCGTGAGCTGCTAGCAGGGTAAAGTGGATAGGAAACGCATTTCTGGCCTCTAAGTGGGGTAAAAGTGCATTTGCTCATAGAAAATTGCTTCTGTTTAAGCCTCCACAATGAGAGTGGAAAAAAACCCAGTGGCATCTACAAAGGCATGATGTTAATACCAATGAATATGGTAACATTGTGTGTCTGAGACTAAGATGAAATTAAACTGTACAGAAATGTAAATTATTTATATATAAGCATATATACACTGAATTCCCAAGCAATGCCTTGTTGTTTGACATACAGGATGTAATGAACCCAGAGCTAATTTACCAAGTGACAGATGATGTACAAGCTATTGATTATATGAAGATATATTTTTAATACAGGTTACAATGCAGCTGACCTGATACTTTGGCCTGGCCAGCATACCAGACAGTGACATTGTGGCTACGTTGATTTGTACCAAGTGCAGAATATCTGGCTCACCTGGGTCGAACGCCTCCACGTTGCGGTTAAGAAGACTGATATCCATGCGTCCCATGTGAACAATGTTGAACAGGGCTGTGATGATCATGCGCCACAGTGCCAGTAGCACCCCGATCAGAACATTGACTGGAAACAGCAGGTACGTCAGCAGGAACAGATTACCCCTGTAAGACAGGACAGAATACATCAAACAGGAAGGAATACGCTGCAATTATCTGACAGTAAAACACTTAGAAACTATAAAAAATTGAACACAAGAGACAAAACATAGCAACAAATATAGTAAACCTACCTGTTGACTAGGTCTTGTGTGCCTGCTATTTTTTTGATGAAGCAAAACCTGCCAGTGATGTGTTGAAGCAACACAGCCAAGAGAATCATCAGCCAGAAGGGCCTGAAAGAACAAAATCAACAATCAAACATCTCCTGTGGTGATACAAGAAAGACAGCTGGCCCAAAAACCATTTGGTAACAGACAGACAACAAGGCACTAAGGAATCGTCAATTCTACATTGACCAGTGTTTCTGTAAAGATAGTTTTAATGTCAAAACATTACAAATCAACTAAAACTTAAGCTTTTCACATGACAATGCTAATGTTACAGCAGGAAAGTATGCTTCAGTCATGCAGTTGCTTGCTGACAGAGAAGTTTAATGGGTGAGATGAGACGACGCTCACCACATGCCCCACAGGATCTGAAAGAGGATCAGATTCTGTCCGTGCAGGACTGGCATGATGATGAGGAAAACAGCGATCAGAAGGCAGAGGAAGAACACCATGGTCTGGACCATCATGCCTGCAGTGTAGAGATCAGAGCTTCAGGGCCTCACAGCTTACACCGTGTGCAACATCCAACAAATCCTCTCACACATCACAGTGAAGGGAGAGGTAATCTTTCTTTTGGATGATCATGAAGTCTCCTTTCATGAAGCACATGTAAAACCCTGACAAATTTCCATTCTAACCGAGTTAATCTGTTGCTAGAAAGATGCATTTAGAAACATAAAAAGGAGTGTGAACAGACAGAGAACTATTAATAAGACATGAAATGTTTAAATGGAAAGTTTGACTGACACTATTTGGCCTAAGTGAGGAACTTTTCTCTTATCGGCCATTACTGTTTATCTGATGTGCAAACACATCGCTCTGTGTAGTAAAGAGTTAAATTCTGTATTCAATTGTACAAAACACACCATACAATACACAAAACCTAAGATTTAACAGCATTTCTGAAGTGATAAAACAACAAGAAACACAAAAGAAAGCCAAAAAAATGTAAGCATACTGGAAATATGGTTTGAAAAAACAAAAAATCAAGATAATCTCGATTCTGTTGTACCGATGCAGATGTGAGCTGCTGTGAAGCTGGTGTATCCCATCCAGCAGACCAGTGCTGGTCGAGAAGCCCTGATACTTCTCTGGCAGTTGTAAACATTATAGACATCTCCTCTGTACAGCCCCTTTAGGTTTGACCTACAGAAGCACACACAATCAAGAAAATGCAGCTCTATGCAATATATAAACTGATTCATCAGTAAATGTGCAAATTACCTAGTAAATTGAAGAGGTCATTTAGTACGGGATACAACCGAATTCAATACTCGACATGGAAACCCATTTCTTTTAATACGACGTAATTTATGGTAATGGAACAGTATTTCATTTCTTATCTTAATAGTCATTTTCAATTCTAGCAGCAGTTAGAGCAGAGTGAATGCTTTTCCGTTTGTCTGGACGATTAGTACTCTATTATGTTATAATAACTCCTCTGTGAACCATCACATTATAAAGAATGAACCAGAATGTGAAGCACACTCTGAATCCTTGGAAATCTGGGGAAGAGAATAGAAAAATAAGAAAAAGACAGGTATCGCGCTGCTCTTTTCTCACACCTACCGATGCAGAACCATGGACCGCATGAGCACAGCCAGGTTGACCAAGCCAGACAGCATCATCGCTGAGATATAGCAGACTGCAGGAACAGAGTGCACAGGACATTCAGGTCATTTACTCTGGGAAGACATTATGCAGATTTAAAACAATGCAACCATGTGTGATTTAACTAAATAAACAAATGTATATTCATCATCTCTATAGCATTAATGGCTGCTACTGCTTTCTTCACTCACCTTCTACGCACCACATGTAATAAACCACTATTCTGACCACTTCATGTTTGTCTGGAGACAGCACAATCCTGAAGCCGGCTAAAAGGTTGGCGATGTCTTCATTGACTCCTGAACGGGCAGTCTGGAGAAAAGGCACCACTGTAGAGATCAGTAGAAGTCCCACCTACAAGCAAACAAACCCAGGACATTTATTCATTATTGGATAAACTCTTATACCCTAACATGGCTTGTACAGATGTGGAATATAAAACTGGCCTGACCCTGTTTTTGGATCATCCACTGCTGAATATCAACTTACTATCAGTGAAATACCATGTGTAGCACTTAAAGTCTACTGAGGGTAAAATGTAATCTGTTGATATTATGAGTCTGGACTGAAATGTTTAATTAGGTCATGGTCAGGGTTAGGAATGAGTCTAGTCCATAAAGTCTTGAGACACTGTTGCATATTTCTAATCATCTGGTAGTTGTTAAGTATTGACACTGGTCTACGCATTTAAAGTTGTATCTAAACCAGAGGTTGACACATTACATTCATGATAATTTTGTCCATTTATTATGTCGTGGAGTCTTTTCGATTATTAAGTCTAATAGTAGATATGGTAGTTACCTGATACAGGGTTATGAACGACACTACACCAGATATCGCCAACGTCAGTGGAAAACGGAAAGCTGCTTGGAAAAAACAAAGTAAAGTGTTATCAAAATTTTACAGGACATAACAGTGAGACCAGACAGAACACAAGACTGAGACAACATTTACCTTCCTCTGGTGTATAAATGTATGACTTCACAGCATTAATTATTCTTTGAGGGAGCTTGGGCGTCTCTGTGCTCGACGTGCTGAGGTGGAAGGTAAACAGAGGTACAAATGAAAAAATCTGCCATTCTTTGAATACTTAAAGAAAATGTGTTTCTACACAGGTAGAGTCAAAGATTCTCTATAAATGGAAAAAATGCATTATTTCCTGGTGCTCATTGACCATGATAACAGCCTCTGCATGACATGTTGGTCATTTGCACTGACTGCATGATGAAATATTTATTTTATTGTTTGACGAGTCCATATGATTAACTACATTCTTCACAAAAAACCTCATTGCTGATCATCACATCCTCTCACCGAGGGGCTTCTCTTTAATCAGGATTTGTTGACAAGGACACTTCAACAATGCAGCAACCTGTTTTCGCTAAGCAGTCGCCCTATCATCAACATTTCTATTGTAATAAGATATATTATGCACGTCATATTACTCAGATAAAAGTTCATTTTTAATTTGGAATAAAGTGATATATGACAGGAAATTATCTGAAATGTAAGCTGGGCTATGGGATGCAAGAAGTAAGTTAATCAAATGTGTCTGTGAGGGGACACATCTCTCTTGCCACCAGGGTTTACTAAAGCAGATTTTGGGCTGGCAGTAACAGATTTTATTGCAGCAGGTAGGCTTATTTTATATAAGTAGAATAGCAAACACAGAGCAGAGCAGAGTGGCTTAAACTCATGTCAGGCTTCTTTTGAAAATTTCCCTAATGTCCAAAGAACTAGCCAAATCTGGCATAATTCTCTGACATACATTAAGGGTGCAACATTTTAAACAGGGTATGTGGTGCTAGTCAATAGCACATATATAGGACTATTGGGATGCCAGTGTTGTTCTTTTTTGCCTTTTTTGATAATATAGCTTTTGAATATAAATGTTGAAAAAATAAAAACTTGGGACAATCCTTTTAATATATCTGTCAGCAACAGTGGATACACTCACTGAACAACCTCTTTCTGTAAGTTAGGGCGCAAAGCTAAAAAGGTCAAACATCGAGGGGCTTAGGGGCTAAGATGCTGACCGGTTTAAGTCTGGACCTTTGTTGAATCTCTCTCGCCCTCATTTCCTGTCGTATCTCTACTATCTATAATAAACGTGCAAAAAATACCCAAATCAAGTTAAATAAATCCAAGTCTCTTGCTTGGGGTAAAGAGCTTCTCCCTCAGCTGTGTTTAAAAAAAGAAATGACACAAGAAATTGTAAAAGATTAAACAAGCCTCAACTTGAAATGGGAAGAGATGTCAAAAGACAAACATAACAGGTGTGTTACTGATAACAGGCTACAGTTCTCACCTGATTTTGGTGGGCATCTTCTTCTTGAGCATTTTTTTCACATAGTCTTTGTAGTAGCTGCTGCTGAGATCCTTATAGACAAATGGACAGCAGCCATGTAAGGAACCAAATGATCATAGTAGATATTAAACAGGCCAGGACAATGTGGCAAAGCTGAATGAATTGACTGGACTTTTGGGGTCACAAATGCTTTAGTTAGGCCATCATATTCCTAAAATTCTTTGGAGGTATGTGGAAAGAGGTTTAAATTTTAACTGTATTTTGTAATTAATAAGATGTGGAAAAAGCATTGCTCACAAACTAAGCCTCCAGGATAGAAGGGGGGAGTCAAACTCCAGGCAATCGCCTCACCCCAGCTGAGATTAGCATCAAATAAACATTGTGTCTTCCAAATGAAAAAAACAAGGCAACCTTTTCATAATCTGATCGAGAACATAACATAAACCAATTACGTCAAATCTACTTGAAATGATTAGGCAACCAGCACGTTGCACTGGGCTTCACATTTTCCCTCAGCCTAGAATGTATGAGCACGATAAGCCCCTTGATTAGCAGGCAGCTTATGAAGGTTTTTCTTTTTTAATAGCTCAGGCTTACGTAAACATAGACTACTAATCATCATAGACACTTCTTGTATCCAGTGTCTATTATTGCTATAAGGGCTGTAACCACCCTGAAGCAGACATGCCAAAGGAACTGCATTCAGATCAAAACTTACCTCTGTAGCATTGTTCTTCTCAGTGCCCTTTAAGCCCTTGAATAGAAAAAGGGGATACTGGAAACTAAGGAATGCCAAGCAAGCTATCTGGGGCAGGCTGGAGAAAAGGGAGTAGTGTTTGTGTATCTGCAAAGGAATATAACAAGACTTGAAATCACCTAGCAACTTGTTTTGGGAGTTTTGCAGTGACACACTAGGAATACACATTAAAATCACACTGTATTGACACAAAAGGCAGTATACTGGCCAAATGGGATCTGAGACTTGCATTGACCAAATTGTTATTTTTCAGTGCCACAGAACATGATTTTTCTTTTGTCCATGTCCAGAAAGTGATAGTATACTAAATATAATATTTAGTAAAATGTATTTGATTGTTTTTAAGTAATTAAGCGCAATCTTGCAGAATAAATCCTCCCTGCAGCGTTTGGTGTGAGCCAGTTCATGGTGGGATAAATAGACAGGCATTACCACTATTTAAAAAAAGACAATTCATCCAAAGCTTGGATGACTCTCTCACACACACTAAACTGATTAACTGTGACAAAGCCTCTTGATTAAGACCAACAGACAGCATAACGAATTGTTTTGAGTTGTAGCCATTCATCGAACAGAAAACCCAAACGACATAGATTTGGCACAAAATCTGGGGTTGTGTACGTTTTCAAGCTCAAACCATGTGTCCATGAATCCAGCTGAAAAGCCTGATATTCATCTTTTCAATGTACGTCTCTTACATCTATTACAGACCAGCTTTGTTTGGTAATCAATGGGTTTCCAGACCAGAACAAATCAGCTTTCTAAATAATCCTTAAAACTCAGACAGATGACACGCTAGAAAGAAAGTGACCATCTAGACAATTTAAATCCCTCTATGTTTCATAAATCTATTGCTGTCTCATATAAGCAGTCATATATGCAACTCATTGTGATAACAAAAGACATCTTTTCTCACCAGAGGTGTTTTGGGACAGTCAATTTTCTGCCAGACCAGAACTCCAAAGTGCGTCCATGACAAGAGGCTGCCAAGTACATAACCAACTTTGTTATGTAAAGTACCACATGCCAGGAGAGGGTAGTATAGTGTGGGGTAGTAGAAGACTCCCAGAATCACCCAGTTCTCTGCAAATACAACAAGTGTGTGTGAAGACTCAGAGCATCAAAAGGAATATACATAGATTTTCTGACAAGATTGCAATGTTAACAACTAATTCTGCTTCACTACTGCACATAACACACCTTTCCCCCCAAAAATGTGTGGAAACTATGAGTGACTTAAGATCTAACTCTGCTTAATTGCCACTATATTTCTGCTGAACCTTGTACTGTTTGGGGATTGTGTAAAGTAGCAGGGAACCAACTCCTTACAGTCAATTCTTATGTAATTTCATTTCAGAAAAAAAAAAGCCTCTTGCAAAGCTTTCCATCAAAGTCGAAAATAACAAAGACACATGGAAACAAAATAATCCAATTACATAACACATATATTTAACAAAAATAATGTTTATGGAGGCACATCGATCCATTTGATGCTCTCTAATCTCCTCACAGAAACTTTATTTTGTACTCTTGTTCAACAGAGGGTCAGTGACAAATTTAATCTACTAAGATAAACATTAAAAAGTGGCTATAGAAGATTTACAATCTGTGTAAAAAGCAAATGCAGCTGATACTAATTCAGCAAGAACCCAGAGGACCTGCTCACGTTTATTCTCTGTGTCTGTGGTGAAGGGGAGGGGGTTTGGCGATATGATCAGGCCCCATAGTTTGCACAAGAGCACTCCGAACACAGCCACTGCAAGGCCCTTGTGCTGTGTATGGTCCAGGAAGTTGACCGGACTGTGAAATAAAGCAGCAGATATTTAGAGCCCACACCAGCCTCACATTTGGATGAAACAGTTATTAAGCAGGAATGACATGCTTCAAAAGAATCATAAGCATTTTTAAAGTTTTAGTCCACAAACTAATTACTTCTGACTTGAAAGTACAACAGATGATTTTTGTGTGATTTTCTACAGTTCAGGCTGACCTTACCTTCCATTCATGCCATTAGTATAGCATGGAAATCAACTCTAAGGCGTGAAACCTGCTTAAGATAGGAAAATCCATCACAGTTTTCAACCTCTATTAATTTAGGGATGGTTCAATTACACACACTGACACCTAGAGTTTCTGTTGGCCACTGAGCAGCTCAACCGAAGCAGCTTTGGGGGTTAATTTCTCACAGCCAAATCAGCCAGTCAAAAGATAAAATCAGTGAAAATAAGATTTGTGCCATTTTACTTAAATTGCAGGTAGGCACTGCTTTACAAACCTATCTTTGCCAGGCTGTTGTAGTGCTTTTGGGAAACACCAGACATCTTTGACTTAAGAATTATGTTCTTCTGTCTATTATGCTGAATGGTCTTAATATAGCAAGCAGCTATTTGATTGTTCATTTAAGAACAGAGAAATTAAAGAGATAAAATACAGCCTCACCTGAGTAAACCTGGGAGTCCTTTCTGTCTTTCGTCCACCTTCGTGCGCCTGGCTAAGATTGCTAGGATCACCATGACAGCAAGCTAGCAGGAGAAGATACAGTCAGTTAGCCTTTTCTGCAGGGTAGCATGCAGCTGTGGATTCAGGCCTTACCCTGCTTCACACTAAAAATGAATTGATGCCACAGAAGGCCAGACCATTAGTCTCATTAGTGCTCCCCATGGATGTGGTCAGAATGAACTGTCATCAGTCAGGATCACTGAACAGTGAGAGTTCAATGACCTGTCGTGACCTGTGACACATTTAGGAAACACAAGACTGACAAGACTGCCTCACTCTAAAGTGGGCCAGTTTGGACCAACTACTAAGACCATCTTTAAGCAGACAGCAAAAGAAGTGTAAGTGAATACAAAGAAACAGAATTACGTATGGTTACCAATCTTCTGCCCTCAATTATTATACAATCAGTTTGTATTTGTATAACTTGATCTCTATCATATTGAGACCATCTCTCCAGGGATCCCTATGGATATGGAAAATACAAATGTGTTGTCTCGTCACTCAGAGAACCATGGTCACAACATAACCAAACAGTTTGTGTCATGTAACTGGAAATCACTTGGAGAGTGATTAACTTGGGTGGCTGTGGCTGAGAGGGTAGTGCGGTCGTCCTTTAACCCCAGGGTTGGTGGTTAGATCCCAGCTCCTCCTGTCCACATGTCGAAGTGTCCTTGGGCAAGACACTGAACCTTACCCCCGGCGGAGGCCAGCATGGGCAGCAGTGTCCCCATCGGTGTGTGAATGGGTGAATTAGACTGATAAAGCTTAGATTACTGTTACAACACTATACAGTATTTCGTAATGTGAATCCTTCCTGTAATCCAGATCCACACCTGGAGTGTGTAATGTTGTGTCTCAACAGGAAAGCGGACTTACAGATGTCGCAGTGATGCATATATGGTAGAGGCTGTCATCAGCAGTAGGGTCGCATGGAGGGATTATTCTAAAAAAAGGAACAACACATTCACAAATGAGCCAAAACAAATCAAACTTAAACTTAAGCCTCAAGGATCTGAGTCACTGAACAGGCCTACACCTCACTAAGCCTTTCACACGTCACTGTCAGGACCATTTGTGACTGGAAACTTTGTAGCTGAAATCCTGCAGCAGAGATTTGCATTTAAACGGATTGGTATCAGCGTGACATGGGAAAACAACAAACGCCTATGTTCACGTTCCTGTGCACTGGAAGAGCAGGAATGCCTGGTCATGGGGTAGAAACTACAACTCTGATATTGTTGGGAGACGTATTTAGAAATATTCTACATATACTTTATTTTCTGTGAGCATAGACATGGCAGCTATTTTCCACAACATTATCTTACCTGTCCAAACAATGTGTGAGTTTGCAACTTGGCACTTGGAGAGCAGAGCTTTTTTAAATTTAAAGAAATGTCAAATTTCACATTTTCAGAGCTGGCCGAAGAGGCAGTGCAGTAGGACATTTTAGTGTTTACAAATTAGCTAGCTAAAGCTCATAGTCAGCCACACAAGAGTTTTTCAGACCACAACTCAATGCAGTCTATTAATTTACACAACAGCCAGACGGTTTATTAGCTAAACATGGCAGCTGGTGATAAAGGACACTTGTTCCATTTTATTTCTGTCATATTATCTTTATCTGAGTGCGTTATTACATATCAATATTTTTTATTAATTATAAGTTAATCTCTCTGTGCCAGTTTATACATGGTGGAATTTTTACATAGAAAAGAAATTTAGATGTAAAAAACATCCCAAAAAGAATAAACTGGAAATACTGCATGTGCCTTGTTGCACTGTATGATGTACCAGGAGCAAAGACTGATGCAATAAGACTGTCAATATCAGTTTTGGATCTTGCATTCAACTTTACATGGTACCACATGCTACACCTTCACTTTTTGTGCCTGCAAAAGTTCAGTAAAACATTTAAACAGTGAGTTATTTTAGACTGAATGCACCTATCATACTTTTTAGGTTCTATGGACAAAACAACTAGCTTTCCACACAACCTGTATTCTTGAGGCATGAAAATGAGACAGCTTTTACTGTAATACGACAAGTAAACTGAACAGAAACAAGGCCGCATGCTAACCGTGGCACTGTAGAAGGGTGCCAAGTGTCACATAATATCTCAATGAGATATTCACTGCAAAACCATTCAGGCTTAAAGAAACTTTTTATGAACTACTAATACACATTAAACAATGAACACGCAAACAGTGCTTAGACAAACAATAAAAGCATACAAAGCTAAACTAAGTGGGTGACAGAGAACTAATCTTAAGTCTTCACAAAGACAATAAGAAAGTACTTACTCTCCTTCAAGTTTGGATGGCAGAGGATCCAGGTCCGGGTACTCATAGTCCAGTAGAGCATCCTTATCCATTGTGCTGTCTTTTTTCTCCAAACAGATCCAAAGTCTTACAAAGGAGCTGGAGTACTTTTAACTACAGTCTCTAGCGACGTACAGCTGCGATCCCTTTGAATCAAGAGGAAAGAGTGTCTCTCAAGTCGGACTCTGTCCTTGAGGCGTCCTTGTTTCCTTGTGTTTGGTCTAGTCTCACTCACACACTGTTACCCTCCCTCACAGCCTGCATTCAGGTGCCCTCGTCCCACAGTGGAGCCTAGAGTAATGTGACAGGTCCTGGCTGTAGTGTGCTGCCTCCACCCTGCGAAGGCCCTATTTCAGCTGAGGGTTACCACCACACTGGGAGCCTGGGGAGAGAGTGAGGGGGGGGGGGGTGAATGTGTGAAAGGAGGGAAAAATGTGGAGATCTGGGCAGCCAATCTGGAAGGCCACCTGTAGTTTACTGGGATTACATCTACTTTTGGGGTTGTGTTATTGGACCTGTGGCTGCGGAGTTCAGGTAAGAGGTAGCTGGGATGAATGAGACTTCCCTATCAGAGGGGAGTTCCAGGTTGATAACAGGGAAATTCTCATGGCATTCCCTTCAGTCATGGTTCAATTACATTTGTGAAAGGTTATCAAAATTTAAATCCAGGTAAATCACCAGTACAACAACATGGAACCAAACAGAGGAGGATGGAAGAAATATGTTTGTTTTTAGTACACACCTCACTACATAACTCTGCACCCTCAGCTTGATAAGGATCAAGGAAGAGTTCATTCAACCCAGTACTTTGTGTTCTGCAGATAAATTAAGATAAAGCTGTCCAAGGGCATATTCGTGTGGAAATTGTTTTCTAAACCAGATACCTGCATCTTTAAGTTATTTTGTTAAAAAAAAGTTCTCAGCTCATTGTTTATCTGTAATGTGACAACAGGTAATTTCCAAATGGTAACGAAAGTCATCCTGTAAACTACTGATAAAGATCATATAAATAATGAGAGAGTCGTAAATCTGTTTCGAACATGATATGAGTATATGATATGTGAATGAAATGGATTTAACAATAGGAGCAGTCACACTGCCCCGAGGAGAGGAATTTCTTTGAAGCTTTTTTCATTTCATGCCAATGGTGTCTTTTGTTAGCTCATGAGGTGCATATATCCAACAATAAACGTGGACAACTCTCCACTGTGTGGACCTACAAAGTAGAGTAGACCTCAGAATATCACAAATTTGCCCTTGAGAATAAATTAAAATTTTTGACTGCAAATTTGATGAAGTTATCACAGCTGTCTCAATCAAAACAAAACAAAACACCAAAGCAAAATCTATTTCATTGTTGATGAATAACCCATTTTGTTTCAGTCCACTTATGTTTCTCAAGAAATCTGAGGATTTGCAGCTTTGTTATGTTTTGCACCACTGTAAATTAATTATCTTTGGTTTTTGGACAAAACTAGCCATTTGAAGATATCACCCTGAGCTCTGAGAAATTATGATTTTTACCCCATTTCTGCCATTTTATAGACCGACTGATCAATCATTAACAAAAAATGTACAGATTGATCGATAATCACAAAAATAGCTGGTTGCAAAACTAAATAACATTATATGACCGGGGCTCATCTCGTCACACCAGGTTGGATCTCCTGAGTCATGACAAATCTCTGTTACATATTAAATCCTGTCAGAGTCCAGCAACACAGGTGCACAAACAAAATAGTTACCCATCACCGCAAATGTTTGGGTTAATTTCCGCTACATTACAGTATTGACTATGAAATATGTTTTTCTCTTTTTCATATCCTGCTTCTCCACTTCTTCTCTCTTCCATAATCTCTACTAGTGTCTCTTTTTTATGCTGAAAAGAATCAGGAGATCTCAAAACACGAATATTACCTGGGCAGCAGATTTCTTCCTATTAAAGTGAAGAGCATTAATGACAGCAGCAACAACAGTTTAAAGCCTCCAAGCATATAAAGCACGCGCATGTGAGTGCTACAAAGACGTCTAACGTCAAGGGTCACGCCAACACCTTACTTCCAATAATTTTCTTTCTGCAACAAGTTTAATAAAGCTACAATAAATGCTATCACATTTCTATGTGCACCATTATATAAACACAATGTTGAATATACAGCTTTTGCAGCATGTCTGCATTCCTGCATTCATCTGCAGCTGGCTGAGACTAAGTCAGTTTTGCAACACTGCCTCCATGTCAGCATAGGCTCATTATCCCAGGATTACAGTCACAGTTCTTTAAAAAGCAACAAAATGTCCCTCCTAACACTCCTGAGAAAACATGGTTTCTCAAGCAGAGTAAGCCCCCAAAGCAAATGTGCTCCCGAAGAAAAAGCAGCCCAGCAAATAAAGGGGTCACTGATCAAAGAATGCTTTGAACAGTTATAATTACATCACAGAGAGGCGGCTGGATTGAGCCAGACAGTTCACTTGTATCAGGTTTAGGATGTCAGTTCAAAAGCCCTTTGGTAGGAAATATATTAAGCATGAGCCTTGTAAAAACTGATTTACTAATCCAAAGGTAACAATCTAAACAGCAACATCATCAACAGCGACAAGTAAAGCATCCACAGACTGACCAAAAGAGACTCAGTTAACAAATTCCTCCAGTGCTTTAAAACAATGTTAGATAACAATGCCTGAATATAAATTACCTTTAAAAGTTCTTAGCTCATCCTGTTTTCAGCTTGGCCCTCCACGATCATTAGGGCTGCTAAAACTGTCCATTTAGCGAAGATGCTGTTCATACTGACTTTCATATCCATATTGATATCATCACTCAGGGACTCAGAGGAACCCAGAAGTTTCCACGCTGTAACCAGGCATTTATCCGCTAGATAAATGCCTGGTTATTAACTGA
Source organism: Gadopsis marmoratus (assembly GCA_036023855.1). Lineage (NCBI taxonomy): Eukaryota > Metazoa > Chordata > Actinopteri > Centrarchiformes > Percichthyidae > Gadopsis > Gadopsis marmoratus. Next base: position 17,088 of record JAVQJF010038364.1, read on the forward strand.
CACTATTCATTTTGTTTGAAACAGCAATAGCAATTGGCAGATTTTTTTAGTCCTACTTCCCGCAGATGAGCATGCTTGTCTCGTGTTCAGGGAAGGGCAGCTGCAACCAGGTCCCATGGATTCGGTTTCACATAGACATCATGGAGAAATTTCATGCCTTTGAAGTTGAGCTTTATCTTCAGACAACAAAGAGACTTTTATCATGGACGGGCAAGTTTCGCAACAGAAAATGGTGGTTGTAGCCTTCTTTATCTCAGCTACACTGGCTATAAACTATAGTTTGTAAAACTATAAACTTGCAGATGCAAGGCTACCTACCGACTGCCTGCAGGTGTGCTGCAGCGCCAGGTAGGCGTGGAAGATCGATGAATGTCAAAAACTGCTGCCACCAACAGCTCGTTTTATCAAGCCCCGGAAATGCATTTAAGTAGGTGCATTACCTGGCCATATTTGGCACGTTAATTTCCCCAAAAATGTGCCTACTGCAGCCTAGCCTACAACATGCAATAGAGTTTAAATAGGACCTTACCTTAAATCTTGCGCTGTCTGTCTTTTGGTTTGGAGAACTTATGACTGAGATTTCATCACTTTCCACCATACACACACCTCGGAGAAATTCAATAATAAGATAGCCTACATAAACCAAACAACAACTTCAAGAGCAGATTTTCTTTTTTCTGGACACCTCACATGCATTAATTGGTCAGGACTTTGACCTGACTCTATCTTGTGGGGAAAACATCACAAAAGTGCTGCTGCATGCAAACTGAGGAAATGTTGTTGTGAAACAAGGTGACTAATGTGGTCAAGTTCAAGTTAATAGTGAGAATGCTGATATTTGGCAATACATTAATGAAATTACAAGAAAACAATGCTAAAGCCTTTGTCATTTGGGTGTGCCATTTTGGATGTAACTAATATTTCAGGCTTTTAACCCAAAGTATAAATATGGTTTGGTGTGCATGTTTCAGCTATGTCTTAATGTTATGTATAGCCTACTCAATGACCTTTGTGACAACCAGCTGGGTTTTTTTGCTCTGTTGACATTTCAGGCCAAAGGCGGGATTGTTCCGGCCATAGACATTGCAAGCAGTTACTGTATATGCTGACACATATTTCCCATTTTGCAAGGGAGTCCCATCAAGGTGGAAGGGAAAGAGGCTGAGATAGACTGTGAAGTCCAACTAACAAGGACATTGATTTCTAGAACTCATTGTGCAATCTGGTAACACTGAAACTTCTGGATGCACTAAATGCCACTGTGCAGACCAGCAATGGGTGAGGTTTACATGTTCACAAAAAGACACTGATTTGTCTTTACACTACCTAAAGTCTGCCTACAGTGTACAGTAGAGTTTCAATGTGGCACATTTGTTATTTCAGGATTGATGTCTTGCTTGTGACAGACTCAGACTCAGATAAAGAGGCTGGTGTCAAAGCTGGTGAGGAATTATTTGCTGTACTTTGTTGGTCAGGTTTGATTTCTATCAACACAGCCAGATTATGTCCTTGCTGCAGCTGGCGTTCCCTTCATGAAGTCGGACCCTTTGTGAATAACATCATTAACTCCTTTTTGGTGGAGAAGAGCACTCAGTGACTCCTAAGGGAGATGGGTTAAGATCTATCCAAGTACCTACACCAATTCTGGGATTACAACAGCACCAGAGACATACATGTCATCTAATTTCTCTAGAGTTTTCCAAACCCAAGAGCAGGAAATACCATCCCCTCAGATCCAGTCTCACATATAACTGGTGCAGTTATGATACAAATTAGCTTTTTGTGGTTTTGGCATCATTATAGCAGGGTTGTGTGCACAAAGATCCCTTATCAAATGCATTGTAGCCACTAGTGACGGTAGTGCAGAGACAGAGATGGTCTTTATTGACATCAGAAATTAGATTCTGGCTATTTAAAGAGACCTGTTCATGTTCATAGGAACAACGTCATTTGTCTTTCAGGATTTTACCTTCAGGGCTCACATCATGCCAGCTGGCAAATGTGTGCCCATTACTATGAATTCAAGAACTGTTTGTTATTCTTCTCTTGTCTAGCTTCCTGCCATTGACACTGAAGTGGAAATCTCAAGTGGGAGCTTTTTATGCCTCGTAAGAGTCCAGAACTGTTCCTCCACACTACAGGCAAAGACAACCTTCTTATGACCTTTCCATAAAAGCAAGTGAGTAGGCCTGCATCCTCCTCTGACTCCTGTTTCTCAGTAATTCAGTCTATTTTGTTAAGCTTGAGCACTGTCAGTCAGTCATTCCCATTACCCTGGTGAATATGGCAGCAACAGAGTCTTTCCACTTCTGTCTGCCTCTGGCCTTCTTCGTGGTTCCCCAGCTTTGTTGGTGGAACAAAAGTTGAACACTGACTCAAAATAACTCGTGAGGAAGCAAAGTAGAAATTCCACGAGGAAAAAGCACACCATCATAATTATTAACTAGCTGACTCAATTTTTTCTTTTGAAAAACGACCAAGTTAGCAATCTGCTATCACAGCTGTCCTCATACATTAAATTCTGAAATAGAGGATGATTTGAATCAAAATTGAATTAATCATTGAATTGGAGATTTTTCAACCCGGTGTAGTTTTGATTTAAGATTCCTCAGATGAATGAAACAAATCAAATTGTATCTGCCTTGATATTGCGAAATTGGCTATTCTTTTATTCTTTATTTTGGGCTCCCTGAATATAAACATTTCATTGTTGGCAAAGTCAATTCAAATAGGGTTATATTGAGAAATATTGCCTCAGTATTAAATCATGCCTCCTGAAGGCCTCCTGGGTGCAGGAGGGGGTAATTACTGAGGATATTTTTCTCAAGCTCAGTCTGCTGCACCGCCTCTGTCATAATCAATGAGCCTTGTAACACTCAATTAGAACGTAATTGGATTTGCGTGCGTTCGAGGTGGAAAAACATGTACATTTGTTCAGACATGAAAGAACTGCTTATCTCTGTTGACAGCTGTAATGAAGAAGAACTGGGACGGGCAATTGTACATTTCAGAAAAATTCAGTCAGTGTAAGCATAACCCCCCCCCCCCACACCCACATCCAGATGCTTCATGTTTGGTTTGGTGAAAAACAGCTTGGCTTTCCATTATAATGTTTAATTAATAATTTACACTTGGCTCCATATGTACTGTTCACATTGTTGTATAAAGTCTGGTTGAGGTGGAATGATATGATAAAATGTTGATTGGTTTTAAGCACACACAAAAAAAATCACAAGTCTGCTGTTGTTTAAACACACATTTAATTTGTCCTCACTTTTTGTGGAAAGAAATAAAAGCTATGACAGTCCTGCAGCTATTGCACTTTTAATTTTTTCAGAAGGAGGATAAAATTGTCTGCGGACATATTTGTAGCAACTGTGCCTATCCTTCAAGTCTTTGGGTGTGCGTTTCCATGACAGCAGTTGACCGACATCTGAAGGCAGGCGTTACTAGGAGACGTTTGTGGTGCGCTACTGACCAGGACATGTCATAGTTATGTATATCCTGCGGACATTAATACAAGACATTCTTTTGTCCTTTTTTCATAAAGTTCACATATCATTAGTTATGTACTGTTAGAGTTATAAGACATCTAGCCAACAGTCAACATTTTAGAGGTCCATGTGTGCTCTGACGTTTTTGAATCTGCACAGAAAGTTGGGAGCTAGTGAGCTAGGCTAACTAGCTTTCTCAGCTGGAACCAAAAATTCCCACCCCATGGAGAACCCCAATGGAAGTAACCAAGTCAAAATAAACAACAAGGATATACATATTGATTGAAAAATGTATTTATATTTCAGACTTTAACAGGTGATTATTGTGATTAAATTTGAAAGCTGATCCAGAACACTTTCTGGCCCTATAATGGATTTTAATAATCTGCTTTTATGGCAGATGAGCGTCTATATTGCATATTGACATCCAAGGTTGATTGAACCTAAACGGCCACCAGAAAAAAAGAATCAATTTCTGTCCTACAAGTCGTTTCTGTTTTGATATATTGCTGTGATTGTGGTAGCCCGGGAGTGAAAGATTTATTTCCCTGCTTATGAGCGTCGAAAATGAGATGTTATATCTAAAGAGCCTGTGACAAGTACAAATCTTCCTGATAGTTATTAAAGTGGGCATGATCACGTCTCCGCAGACATGCCGGTGTGCAGGGCTCAGTCTGTCACGTTCCTGCTGCGATTGCCTGACAGGTGCCTTGAATTTATGGTGGCGAGGCGGGGTCGTGTCTGAGTTGCTGTGTAATAATCCGCTTGGAGAACACCTTGGCAAACACATCGCACACACTCCAGAATTTGATTTGATTTTCATGATCTGCTTATCTTAAATGGTAGTTTACACTTTGTTTTACTAAAGAAGTAATATATCCACTTAAACTGATTTACCAGTTTATTAGGTACACCTTTACAAACTTATGTCCCATTTATGTGCATAAATGCTGGGGGACATAATATTACCTTATATATATTATATATTATTATAAAATATATAATATATGATAATAACAATAAAGTAAATTACAAATGAATACTTATCTGACACTGTCACCAAAAGTGAACATTTTAAGCTTCACAAAGATAATAATGAGTTAGCTTGGTGTACTTTATGTTATGTTGTAGTGAGCTGACCCAGTGGGATAAAGAGGATGAAGCACAGAGGAAAGTATTTATTGCTCTTTGAGATGGTATATGTGTTTGTGTGTGTGTTGATGTCTGTTTTAGTTGGGGTGTCAGCGTGATAGATGATGTCCTTGCCATGGCCTCTGTTTTGTCATTCTGTGTGTGCATGTGTGTGTGGGTGGTCTGTGTGAGCATACATTTAAAGGCTTTGCTGATCTGGGGTCATGTGTGCAGTGGATTCTTGGTTTGTTGTTGATTTTTCGGATGTCGCCGTCTTATCTTATTGCCTATTAAACCTGGAGGGTAGAAAGTGCAATCATATTGATTTGTTGATTGATCCATTGAAGAACGTAAAAAGATTTTCCTGGAATCACAAGCATGATTTGCTTCTATTTATTTTGTGCTTTGTTCTTTAAGAATGATATTTCATGGCTTAGGTGTATGGAAAAGGTCAATTATCTAGACTTAACTAAGACTTAAAACTGGATTTAAATAGTTGAAATGCAACAAATGTGTCATATAGGAAAAGGCAAATGTAAGAAAATGACATAATTTTTCCCCAATAACAGATCCCAACACACAATTTATCCCAGAAAACGTGTTACGAATATGGATTTCCCCGTCAAAGCAATACATCCTGTCTCAGACTGATGGGGGATTTGCATTTCTCACATCTCAGAGTTTTTAATTATGAAATAAAATTTCACCCCAGCATGCCTAACATAATTGCTAATGAGCGATTTCTCAAATTGTCCCAAAAGAACTAATTCAGGGTGGAGAAATACTGATTAGTTTTTAGGTTTGTTTTTCTGCACACAGGATTTTGTATATTAAGTGTGTGTGTTTGATTAAATTCTTATACATATAACTATAGATAAAATAGAGCTTCTGCCTGTGTCTGACTTAATGTGTGCAGCATAAATTGGAAACCATCCAACTTTTTTTTCAGTATCCTGGTTGCCTTGATCACAGCTGTGTTAAAAGGCAGAAACAATTAATCTAATATTAGAATGAAAAATGCAAAAAAGTATTTTCCTTTGTTAGAATCCAACCTTTAGTGACTCTTCCATGGGGTTTGTAAATCCAATGTCTGGTTACTTTGCATGACTTTCAGCCGAGCATCATTTGTGCCACAGGGCCTGAGGTTGACCAGTTTTCATAAGACAGGATGCCTCCCGGTCTGCAAGTGTTAGATTTTTTTCTGATGAATAATGTATTCATAGTCTGAAGCTGCAGACGTGTCTCGCTGTGTGTTCAGAGATGCTTGACTTTCACACGTCTCTGCTGGTATGAGGCTGAATCAAGAGCTTGTCTCGGTTATCAGCCGCTGTGGGGAATATCCTGCTATGCACAACAGACAGAGGAAACATTTCTGTGATGTTGGGATATTTCTAAGGCTACATTAGGAGGCCTTATATTGGTGGCTGTATGAACACCCACTTATCGACCACACAGGTGGAACTGATTTACGTTCTTTTACTGTGTCTCCTTTATGAAATGATTGTTTTTTTATAATTATAGTTGATAGCCTGAACATAAATATCATAAGTACAATAGTCTTCTAGTTAGACTGGATCAATATTAAGGATTGCATTACTTCCACTGGACACAAAAGCAATCAGATCTCTTTTCCTTTCACAACAAAAGTGATTGTAGCATAGTAAAGATGGTTTCTTATAAATGTAGGCATTGGTTTCCAACTGTTCCCCTATCAACGCAAAGATTTTGGCCAGCAGTTATAAAACGTTTCTCTTTTTAGGTGTGTTACTGTTTTGGTGTTGAGGTCTAAGGTAAACACTCATTGATTCTGAACAAGTCAGACAAATTATGACAGAAAAGAGACAAGGGAATGTTACACTGTTGTTGTAAATGCCTTCACAGTTAGGTGTAACAACAGATAATATTTCTACATAACCTTCTTACATAAGATATAAATAGCTAGGTAATACAGAAAGGTGTAGATTAGACATTTATTTGCACAGTGCAGAGTTAGGTTGTGTTTAAAACATATCCAATCACTCCTGTCACCGTTAATGGATTGCAATGACTGCTTTGAAGACAGGGAAGTGGTCAGCATGATGATTTGTAAAAGTCAGTCCAGCACAAATGGCCAGATGACCAGGAATCTGGGTGCTCTCTGAAGCTGACGGTAAATCCCATTGAGACTGCAGTTCTGTCACGCTGCGTAGGTCTCCTGTGAAGATCACTCACGGCGGACTCCATTAGCAAAAGGCTGCTCTCCACATGTCACTGCCTGAACAAAGAGACATGTATTCATACGGCACTAAAGGAGGACTGCTAGCAGTCATAAATAAAGTTTTGGTAAACACAGTCTGACACAAGAAAAAGCTTGTGTAATTTATAAAATACAATGTTGTTTAATGCTCTTGATTTAAGCGTTAGTCTTGATACAGATCTACAATGAAATGGCTTTCAGATCATCTGAGCTGATGTGTTTCAGAGTCATGATCAGATAAGTGGTGATTTTTTTTAAAGACAGGAGTTGACAAAGCAACATTTGTGTCACCTCCTGCAACTGTGTTTGTACTGTGTGTGCTATTTCTTCAAGGAAAGCTGCTCTGCAATTTGGTGTTATAGACAGTATGTGATTTCTGCAGCGCACTGTTGAATTAGCAAAAATCATTTTTATACACTTTTTGGGAACAACTGTCCAGTATTATGTTAGCGCATTTGTGATTATGGTTTCCCTGATGTATTATCAGTATTGGTTTTGATTTCCACCTGCTGTCAGAGTGACATCATGGTATTGATTCCCCGGATGACTGCTGTGGAGAACTGGCTCATGTTTCCTGGAGAGGTTTGACGATAAGCCAGTAAGGAAACCCCTGCGGGCATGGTATGGGCAGGGCAGAATACATCATGTCCCTTCTTTTTTTTTACACTTTTTTATCGCAATAATCTGCAAGAAATGCTGCTTCAAAGATGATTTCTGACATACTTTTCATAACACCACAGTCTTTACCTTCCTCAATAGGCTGCTCACGGTGTGATTGGATCCTAAAACGCCTCTTCAAGCTCGAGGAGTCACACAGCTCTCTTTCACATGACCTAGACCTTAATTAGTACGCCAACAGATTGTCATTTGCATGTACGTGCCCCAGTGAGTAGATGGGAGGTGGCGTGGATATCGAGGAAGGAAAGTGGCACTTCAGGGCCAGTTTGTTTAAAAGACCCCAAAGGTACAGTCAATTCAGTCGTGTTGTTATTGTAGCTAATTATAATAGTGGATACATTTATTGTGCCTAATTTGGTGTGGCCTACAGGTGCAGTAAAGGGATGATTTGAGTGAAAATGCATTATGTCAGATTGTTTCTTGATTCTTTTTATTTTCTATATAAGACATTACCAAAATTACTGTATTTTTCTTTGTGTATTTCCACTATTTGAGCAATCGAGAAATATTCTTTGAATTTCACCCTGCATTTGATATTTGAGCGTCATTATTTTTCAAAGTGTACCCTGATCCTGACAAAAGATCCGCCTTATACCTGCTGGGAATTTCTGCCTCTGTAGAACAGAGCTGTGCAGCACCGTAAGACTCCTCCTTTTATTCAGCAGGCAGCAACATTTAGACGTTACATGCCTTTGGCTGTTTGCTTTAAAGTAGAAAAGCCTTGTCTGCCATAGAGACGCTGCTTTATAGGAACACTGATATAACATCTATTCAGTGGTATCGGGTTGTGACTTTGTAAGTTATTGTCATGAAATGTGTGTACCGTTTGTGTTTCCACTGAATGCTGGGACCGAAAACATAATCTGTCACTCAGAGTATTTCTCATTACATGTAAGCTTTGAATTCAAACAGAAAAAACAAGACACGTAACAGCAGAGTGATTTATTGACCAGGTTTCTTGTTTCGACCTGCAGTTCTTTTACAACCTGTAATAATTATAATGAAGCATGTTTTTATCCTTAACTCATCAGAATCCATATATTTTCTCTTAATAAGAACAAGGATTTACTTAGTTCTTATACAATATTACCTGAGGTCTCTGCCCTCCGCAAGGCAAGTCATCTGTTGTCTATACCCTGTTTTGAATTTGTGTTTGTAGAACATTATCTCTGTCATTTGTCAAGATGGTTGTCAGTTGTACACATGCTACTGGCCAGTTTAATACATCACATCATCACTCATACAGTTATTAAGCTGCTAACTCGAGCTCATGCAAATATTCTCTGCAGTGATTTGCATTTGCGCTGCTGACGTCAATCAGTGTTCCATCGTCCATTGTCTGCACTTGTGTCTCCTGTATTCCTGTAGCAAACAAATTCCCTCGCATATTATCCCCTATAGCATGTATTTCTCTGTTAAAATGCTAGCCACACAAAATGGAAGAAAAATGGTTCCTTTTCTGTACTCCATATTGACTTTCGCTGAGTGTCTTGTTGATTGACAGCTAGAATCCCTGAAAGCCTCTTCTGGCATGTTATTGCTCTGGGTCAGAAACTGGCAAACAGTAGTTAGCCTTCATACACCCATATCTTCTCTTTTTTTTTCTTTTTTTTACTGTCCACTATCTCTCTGCCGCCATATAACATTTCTTGCCTTGCTCTGAATTATTGACTGGCCTGGAGTCCCATGAGACTGAGCTAGTGGTGTGTTGTTGTCCATCAGCAGCAGCACAGAGCTTCTTTATTTTTTTTGTTGAATCCCAAATCCAAAATGAAGACATGTTCAAATTTCTCATGTTCAGAGTCTGAGGTATGGATAAGGATAGCATTTCACTTCAGCTACATACTGTACTGATGGGCAGAATATAGTGTATGAAAAATACATTTTTAGTGTATGATTTGGACTGCTTTAGGTGACTGACTACCATACGCTGCATACAGAAAGAAATGCAGTATGATACTATTGCACAGTCTTGCTGAATCATTAAACACCTCAGTGTGAGGTTGTGCCTGAATATTTCGATAACTCTAAAAGCTGATGGGGATCTTCTTGGAAGTCACCTTATGATGGGTTGGTTTACATCAGTTTAATCTCGGCAACCTGAGCCTGTGCCTAGAAACTGCAGGTTGTGCAGGAGAATGTTGATTCACGTGGCGCTGGAGAAGACCTTGCTGCTGCTGATGAATGCCACTTCATTGTGCTTCATTGTCCTGAAGTAATAATTCCAGTGACAAGTGTGACATCAGCCCCCCCCCCCCCAGCTTTGAACAGTATTAAGTGGCTCAAGGTTGCCATCTGATGTGACTTTAGATTGGCTTGAAACCCCGCTATGAAAAGCTGCTGCCGCACGTACAGCAGAGTGTGTTGTGAAATTACCTGTTGCTTAGGAACCAATGTGACTTGAAGCATGAGAACAGGATTTGCCAAGGTCTTTAAACACAAGAATCTTTCTTCTATTTTTCTTGTGTAAGTCTAAATTATTGGTATTTTCTATATACTATATATGTGGTACTATGTGGCTCAAATATAAAAGCAAACAAAACAATTGTATCTTCTTTCATCCTGCTGAGGAGTTCCTTATTTTTACTAATTTGCCAAGAAAGGATAAATCTCTTGTTTTGCTAATATGAACATGGTTGTTAATGATAGTGTCATAAACAACGTTTATGGTGTTACTCATTCACTCCTTAGCAAATTGTTTTTTTTTTGTATCTTCTATTTGCACATTTCTCAACAGTCCAAAGTGATGTGAGAAAACACTGTTATGGAAATTGATGTGAAAAAATCTCATGTACTTGTATGTGGAATATGTATTGAAATATAATCGAAGAGTGAATTTTGGGAAACATAAGTATAACTGCAGTGTTTGTACGTAGAATGAGTCAACATCATCCATATGGACATGTGCTTGACAAAGACAAGTACTGTGTTCAGTGTATTAAAGCAGGGCTTGTTGCTCCAATAGTCAAGCTTAATAGATGGGGTTATAATAGGAATGGGTGAAACTTTGTTGCCCAGTACATATGTATGTATTGTAACAGTTTTTAATCAGTCTCTCCCGTGTATGGTTTGGTGCGACTCTTGTTTGCAGGCAATAAATAATTCTGAGGAACTTGAAGTTAAGACAGATATTGTGTGGGTTTTTCATGAACACCATCTTACGAAGACTAGACAGCATCACGTTTTCTGACTGCCGCAACAACATCTGTTACAGGTTACTGAAAGATGGAGAGGCGTTGGGAAACGACGCCCACATTTGGCCCTGGAACAGTGGATGTCATTGTCACTATGGTGATTAAATCATCCGCTGCTGAATAAAAGACACGGTTCACAGCTATTTGAAATAGTGTTAGTATCATATCTGAAGCGTTACACAACTCATATGTGAAGATTACAGAATCCCAATAATGAACATGACCACATGAACAATGTCTTGTCAGCTTCATGATGTTGCTCCTCTTCCTGTGAATCTGAGTTCAGTTCTGTTTTTCAGCAGTTTTGCAAAGCTTCAGCTAAAGATTCTTAAATTAAAGAAAATTATAATAATTACTAATTAAACAAATTATTAATGGGTCCTGCAATGTTTAGGTTTATCCTCTTTTAACTTGTTGCTTCTTTTTGTATTTATTTATGACATTTCTTTTGGAAAGTGCACCAGTATACCACTTTTTCCACAAGAGACTTGATCATTTTGAAACTAGGTACAACTAACTAATAAATCTATATTTTTAATTTTCTTATCTTTATATTATGTCAACCAGCTCCCAGTTTGTGTACGGGAGGCAGACACCCTCCTCACATTCAAGAGTAGGCTTCCTCTTTCATAAAGCTTATATAGTATAAGCAGGGCTGAGTCAGGTGAGCCCTGAACCACCCCTTAGTTAAGCTGCTATAGGCCTAGACTGCCAAGAGACTTCCCATGATGCACTGAGCTCCTCTCCTCCTCTCCCTCTCCATATGTACGCACTCTTATCCCATTAATGCTAGTTACTAACTCGACTGCTTCCCTTTCTTTCCTCTCTCATTCCTTCTGTTGCTTTCTGCAGGTAGTTCTGCCTCCGGAGCTGTAGAGTCTGTATCTAACCCATGTTCCTGCACAACAGCAGCTGCTGCTATTACTGTTATTGCTCTTGTTATTAGTATTACTATTATATTGCTACTAATGTTATTTTTATTAATATTAACGTCAATACCATTACTACTACTATGGCTTTACATCTCTGTGTGGAACTGTACTGTGCTGCTGTGTGTTCTCTTTCCTCCTGCTCTCACTCCCCCCCTCTCTCCTCTCTCTCCTGCTCTCTCGCTCTCTCTCCAGCTCTCTTGCTCTCTCTCTCCACCCAACCAGTCGAGGCAGATGACCGCCCACCCAGAGCCTGGTTCTGTTCGAGGTTTCTGCCTGTTGAAAGGGATTTCTTTTCTGTAAATAAAGAGTTGGTGTAGACCTGCTCTATATGAAATGTGCCCTGAGATAACTTTGTTATGATATGGGGCTATATGAATAAAACAGAATTGAACTGAACTGAATGTTGGTTTTATTGTTTTTATTAATGGTCATGCTTGCATAGAAATGTGGAAAAATGTTGCATGTTATTCATGCTAAAATAGCCATTGTGCAATGACTGGTTTTTGAAATAATCTATTATTGAGTGTAAAATAGATGTAAATTTAGTAAAATGCCAATATATCCCAAAACGTGTCCCGGACATGCTGGCACTTTACTCCCAATGAGCACGTCCCTTAACTGAGCATGTGGCAAAGGACGGTAATCCTTGAAAAATGACATTCAAAAATATGACAAAAAGCTAGAAAATAATGCAGACACATTGCTGTACTGAGAGAGAACTGTGTGGGGACGAGTTTACAGTCAGTGGCTTTTAAAAGCAGCTAATCAATGTCTTATTATTGCCACACAGCCAAGAAAAATGTGTCGTTGATTAGTGAATGCCAGGGAAGGAGTGTTAAGCCATGGACACCGTCCCACCCTCTCTCCCTGATTTGCACTCACACTGTGAGGCAAAGTGCTGGTCGAAAGAAGGCGTCAGACGCAGCCGCCATCAGTGGGGGCAGCATCAGAGGAACAGCAGCACTTCAAATGGAATGTGAGTTTTTCAAGGCATACAGTCATAAATTTTTCATCTGCACCCGGCTTTGAGGCAGGAGAGGGGGCAGGCGAGCCCGGCTCCAATTGAAGGCTTCTAACAACAAACCAGGGCTTTCAGAGGCAAAAGGTAGACGGGGGAAGGGCACTTGAAATGAGAAACAACAAAAATCCTTTGTTTACAATAGACGAACAAAGGGCTGTCAACAAAGTCGATGTTTAACTGCCGCAGCTGACAAAGTCTGCCAGCAGAGTGCCAAATATCACAACAACAATCAAAAAGAGAAGGGCAGAGCAACAATTATGAATACTGTATGCCTCAAATAATGGCTGCCACAACAACAAGCACGAACAGATTCATACATTACATTACAACTTGCCATTTGCTTTGCAGTCATCTTTTTGAATAGCGTTTATAGTATGAACACACTTTTTCTATAACAGATTACACTGCACATTCTTTAGAGTTTTTAACATCCTATAGACATTAGTTCCACTCCCTGGCCAGTTTATTAGGTACGCCTGTACAATCTAATGGAATTCAGTACAACAGCTTTCACACAGCAGTTCCTTGATTTTCACTGAACACATTTTTATCAACAATGGCCTTACTGTATATTGGCACTCAGCTATTATTTTGAAATGCACATTTTCATGCACATCTACACGGGCCATCCAGAGGATCAGCGCCGGATCTTACAGCACCAGAAGTGGTGGTACTGCGTGCAGCTCATTGCTTTAGCGAACTGCCAAGCAACGTTGTTGTCTGGTTTGACTAAAGACTCTGTGCTTTCCCAGCGTCTCCTCTGGGTGTTTTCGCCTTCCCTGGTTCCGGACCACAGCCAGCCTTTCCACCTCCTCTCTGCCAGCCCAGCCCAACGGACTCTCCTTGCTTCCGCAATAAAAAGACTTTGTTAACATTCATCACAACCGCCTGTGTCTGCTCCTGGGTCCACCGTCCCCACAACACACATTAACAGTAAACAGTTCTTAAAGCCTACATTATAATAATGTGAACACCCCTTATTAACAATTGTAAAACAAATATAGAAGCAAATTTTAATTTTAAATACAATCCTTGTTGGTAGCTGGTGTCTTATTAGTACCCTGTAAATACTGAATGGGCACTTACTAGACCTGGTTGTTCAAAGATGGCTCACTATCTCTTTCAAAATTCGGAAATAAGAATATATTGCTCATCTTTGTACAACTTAACTTCTCAACTTCACCAAAACCATCCTGGGCCTTTGCGCCATATGTTACAGGCGACTCCTTATCTGTGGGGTTACTCAGAAATATGAACCCGTGCTGTGGTAAATGCATCCTGCAGCCATAAAACGCTGTCCCTCATCCTGCAGACTGTGGAGCTCTGCAGAGCGCCTGCAAATTTAATGACTGATTTTCCCGGCACTGCTGAATCCTCTGGGTGCACAGTCTGTCTGGATGCTAATGCAGCCTGACATCTCCATCCTTGTTTAAACAACCCATGTTGGCCTGAATGGGCAACAGCAAATTAAAGGCAACTTTAATACAAACTTCCATCTGAACACTACTGCTCTACTTTTTCTGTACACTCAGTTCCGAGCCTGGTCGGATTTGATCCTGAAAATATTGTGTAGACAGTTTGTGAAAGATGACAGATAACACCAAATGCAAGCTTGATTTGAACTAATTTACTCTCAGATTGTATTTTCATGTATGCAGCTTTTTGAGAGCAGAGAGTTTAACACGTCAAGTACAATTCAGTATAGTTTGATGCTTCATACAAAATTCATTCTCATACATTTCACACATTCGTCATCCTCTCATCTGAAAGCAGTGACACAAGCTTGGTGGAAACTCTGAGAAACTCAGCACATCTTCACATGCATTCTCCTTAAAGGTTCACATACCTGACTTCATAAGATTTGGGTCTCTAAACTCTAAATCAGTGGTTCCGTTTGTTTTTAAACCACAGCACTCCTTTAAAGTGACTTTTCTTTTCTTCCAATTTGCAGATAAACATCAAACAATCAATAATAATTAGGAATGCTAGTTGGTTATATCCATTTCTTTCATTTGAATCAAGAGTAAAATTTGCTTATATTCCAGTTTTTCAAGGAAAACCCCCCCCACATTGACATCATGCATTGATTCCTCTTTTTTATTGTCTTTGCTGGCTAACGGTTGGCCGTGTTGTCTTGTCATGTGTCTTGAACAATTCAAATTTGACACACAATGTCTACCAACTGAATTGTGTTGAAAACAAAATATGAAACTGTAGTTAATATAAATGTAGTTGACAGAGACCCCTTCATTACTGCAAAAACAGTACATTTGGAAGATATCTACTTGGTTTGTCAGCCAATTGAAGCCTAATATTAGCTTCAGATATATTGTTGAATGTAGTTTTTGCACAGGCCAAGGGCTGTAGATGTTGTCCTCCTTCACTTACATAGGAAGTGCATTTGGAAGAGATCTCTCTATGGCCAGTATGAACAGGAGGAATGATTACAGCAAGCAAAAACAGTTTCACAAAGATGTGAGCACTTGACAATTGTTTTAAGACAGATTAGAAAAATTGTACACCTATCCTTTAACAGAATCGATTATCTCCTAAGTGAAATTTGCCCTTATACATGTGAAGTGTTATGCCCAGTCACGGTCTGTGAGAAAAACGCTTCTGTGATTATTAATTTCTCATGGATATTGTGGGTCAAAGTCCATTGATCCCAGCCTGCAAGCCACTTCAAAGGATTGAGAGTTTAGTGGAAATATGTATTTATGCTGTGGTGAGTCCAAATCCAGCAGTGGCATCAAGATGAAGCTATGCATTTGTTCATGAGATTAAGGGCAGCTTGGTGTCACAAAGGCAGTCAGGCCACGAGCTATATGACTGGAAGCAGGTGGCACGTTTCTTATGTCTTCGCTAAGACGGATTAGGCCTCTGAAGGGAGAGGGAGCATATTTGATTAGCCTGTTCAAAGGTTTGGGAGGATGGAAGGCTATTCATGTGATTAGCCAGGCATTTTGAGCTGGACTGTGTGTGTTTTAGAACACCTTGTGAAAGACAACATTTTATTTCAGTGGAAAACACCACTTGATTCTCTGCCTCCTCTGGAGTGTAAAAAAGCTGGTCAGACTCTGTTGCACGTGTGCACACAGTATGAACAAAATAAATAGTTGTTCAATAGCTTGGACTTGATTAGTTGTGAGGTAGCAAATAAGTGGCATATTTCTTGAACATATCCTCCACTTTATGTGTTTGTGAAGTTTGACGTTTCTTTGCAGGTAGCAACCAAAGGTTATGTTATAAGGTATGCTAACCCATACTGTACAGTACAGTTGCCCTGATGTACAAAACACATTTCAGAAACATGAATCTCAGTTGTGTAAGGTACAGTTTAGGGAAAGAGTTCCTCCGCAAAAACTGCCTCGCTTTATTAGAACAAAGAAAATCTTCTGGGTGTTATCTCATCAGCATGTTGCATATGTTTGCATCTCTGCATTTGCAGGCAGTGGAGTGGATGAGTCCTGTGGGCGGCGGAGTGAGGAGGTGACCTGCTGCACCCAACAGCCCACACACAGTCCCTCCTGGGAGGAGAAGATCTCCATTGAGCTGCAGGAGCTTCAAGCCTACAGGGAGGGTGAGAAGCCAAAGAGTACAACACCACCAAATAGGATGACGTTATTGCGTGATGTTGTGTGGGCTCGGCTTCAGATTGTACATTACAGTACAAAGAGCCAAGAACACAACATAATCTGTCTGGGTCAAGTTTTACCAACTTGCTGTGGCTCATTTCATTAGAATGATTTTTAGCAAATCCCTTTTGAATTTGAATTAGTATTAAAAGCCGTGGAGGGTTTCAGGAAATCATGCTGTATCTGATGCTCAATAACAGATTGGTCTTTTGATACTGCAATTGAATGTGGTGGAGGAGAAAGAGGGAGGAGTGGTCTTTCAGTATTTATAGTCAAAGATTAATAAAATGTATCTAAATGCAGAGCTCTTGAGCGTAGCATTGATAGCGTCCCTGCATGTTGTTAATGTTGAGTTACCAGCACAGGACAAATATAAGTTATGAGTGAATCTGATATGTGATATCACAGTTGACTGAGATTATGGCTGGTGTGCAGGCACTCAGATGTAATAGTATGAAGCTGTTTGTAGAGTTTTGGCTACCTAATGAACATTATGCTAGCACATACTCAGAGATGAATTTAATGCCTCTAATGCTTTAGATGTTATTTTGTAATTTTTCATATTTTACCCACAATAACTAACACAGATTTGTCTTTAGAGTATTTAGGAAATGTGGATTGCTTCTTAAAATCCCATCCCTGCATTCACCAGTACCACCAGTAACCTTTCAAGTACTGACTGAACTCCCAACATCAAGAAAAGAAAGAAATGTATTGATATTATATGTGTCTCTGAAGTCTCTCTGCCACTGATGAAGAACATTAATTTGGAACTGAAAGATTGGGTTTATGCTTCTGAGAAACTGTTGCACTTGACTGGCCACTCTCTGAATGTTAATGCAACATATTCCACTCTGTGGCTCATAGGAAACATTGGCAAAATGTGTATCTGTGTAAAATTGCTTTGCCGTGATCTGCTCACCGATCCAGGAAAAGACTTCGGTGTTGATGATAATTGTCGAGCATGGGTCTGATCATTCATGGAGCGTGGTGTCTGCCTGTTAAGTGACAGAATAATTACACACAAGGCTAAATAGGGCTTTCAATGAGTGTGTGGAGTGATGGCGGTGGATGTGGAGGGAATACTGATGTCCAACAGAGGCAATGCAATGTTTCTGAAGCCTCCTCCCTTTGTTCGAGTCCCCTGCTTTATTTGCCTATGGCTGCCTCCTCCCCTTTGCGGTGAAGCAAGCTCATTGGAGGACAGCAAAGTCATGCGTTGGCGATCAGGTCCTGCAGCATGAAGGATTCTAACTGTTGCTAAGGTATTTTGAATGGTTAGTCGACCATTAGGGGTTTCATTTGCTGTCCATCTTCACCTGCTGAATGCTAGGAGATGACATGGAATGTGTTGAAAGTGTGAAATCTCAGGATTACTCAGTTTCTCAGTGGGCCAGACAGTCTACACTATCACTTGCTGTCTGGGGTGTTGATGGCTTCAGGCAACGTTTGTTATTGAGATTTGACCTGCATCAGGTTGGATTTCTTTATGTCGAATGTCTTTTAAATCCTCTGCCAAGAGAAATTTGGCAAAGACTCCTGCTGTCTACAGACAGGCCTCTCTTAGATACAAGTGGAAAAAAGCTCAGGTTCACCCTCAGTTCAGAGCTCATGTGGAGGGAGAGCTATTTCAGTTCTGCAGACTGAGCACATCATTGAATGCAGGAGTCAGTATTTCTGTGAACTAATGGACTTTCTTTATCATTTCTTAATTTCTTACATTTATATTCTTTACTTGTATGGTATTAAAAATGAAGTTAATGTATTAGATATCTTACTGCTGATTAAATTGTGTTGTATCCGTGTTTTCCTTTTTCCTTCTTTTCTTAACCAAGAACAGCTCATTTAGCTTATAAATCTCTTGTTCAAGAGTATCTTACCAATATAGGCAGCAACATCAATGAGTTACAGACAAACAACACAAGTTAGGTAACAAAAACAATAATAAAATTAGCATTATGAATAAAATTTGTAACATACTGTACCTGTCTGTCTATCTGCTGCGATGGTAGTTATTGTGGCTGGAGAATCACCACCTTCCTGCGTTAACACCCCTGCAGCCTTTCCACCGCTACCCTTTGGAGTCAGTCCAGGTGAGCTCACGCATCCACACAAAGACAAAATTTCTTCCTGGAAAACAAATTCATGCATAGAGATATGTGTCAGTAGATGTCACTGCACTTTACTGAAAGTGACAATGTTTTTGCTTCCACCAACTCTCTGCAATTCCACCTGTCATGTCATTTGATTGGCATGACAGACCCTTACGCTCCATCCGTGTTACTTCCTCTCCTTCAGTAAAAACTAAAATAAGCTCAGTCAAACGCCGCCAGCGCTTGTCTCCTTCTACCTCTCTGCTCTACTACCCTCCTCGTGATACTCTAGTTTAAATTTAGGCTCACCTCAGACCACACACCACCATTATGTCTGACTAGAGAGGGGAGATGACAGCCGCTGGCCCTGACTGTGATTCTGGGGGAGCTCATCATCCTGGCTGCGCGGAGCAGCATGAGGCTTGGCTGCCTGGGACTGTTGGTATTGAGCAGGGAGGAGCGCCCTGGGCACAATCCATCAAAAAGGAGCTGTTTGCACTGCGGGAATAGACATGAATAATCCATGCTTTCTTTACCCTTTCCTGTGTTACTCTGCGTATCCCATTACATTCTCTGTTGCCTTTAGTTCAAATATCCAATTGCTGTGTTTGCATTAAACTTTTCTTTTTTAACTCAATAATGATTTTATAATATTTAGGCCTTATCTATGAATTTATAATTGGGATATTTAATGCATTTTGTACAATTACCTTAAAGGTATATAGAAAGGAACAATGCTGATATGTATGTATATTTATTAGTCCTTTACTTAGTCTGAGATCAAGACCTCATTGAGATTACCTGTTAAAATAAAAAGATTTTGGGATATATGGCATGTAAATCACCACCAGTTTAAATAAACAATTTTCTTACCATATTTACTTCTTTTACACATCAGTCGGGCATTTTATTAACTAAGTGTGTCAAATGTGGTTCTATGGGATGTCAAATCAAAAACATTATCACTGTGCTACCATTAAAAATAAGTTAAGGTGAACATTCATCCAGGGGAAAAGACCGCAATGGTATGTATTATTATTATTAGTTGAATGACCCTGAGGAATCTTTATGATCTTTATGCTTTGTGTGGACAGGACTCATCACTACTACAGTTCTTTTATTTCTGGAATACGTTCTTCATTGCAGGCTGTAATGTGCAGGCTGTAATGCTAGTGCCCCATTGTTTGTGGTTCTTGGGACTAGGGACTTCTTGGGTCAGTTACAGCAGGTAGGTGAAGGACTAGTGGACTGGTTTCAGGTTAAATCAACTTGAAGCCAGCTGAATACGGTGTGTAAAGAACAGGCTTTATGGATGAATCGGGCTTTGGGGGCTTTCTAGTTTGCAGTTTTTTTTATGATGGTCATAAACATTGATTTGTGCAGCGCTGATAATGGAGGACCCTCATGAGAGCTCTGAGCCATAATCACTGTTTGTGAAGTCCTGTGGTTCTAGTAGGGGTTGTTTTTTTAAATTCCCCAACGACAGATGCTAGCCCTACCAACCATCAACTTGCCAGGTGAATTATGCAGCGAATACTGCTGCTAAGGAGATTTCATACTACAGTATTGGATTATAGCTTAATGGACTACTGCCCCTCTGTGGCAGTAATTTTGCTGTGCTCTAGTGCCACATTGTGCCTGTTTCCTTCCTTTTACCACTCTGTTCCAGCCAAGGTCTCTTGTGATCATGAAAGTCAGCGTCCTTCCTCAGCAGCTTCACGTTTTCTTCCCTAGGCTTGACATGAGCGCACCTCTCCCCATCCAACATGAGCTAATTTATGTATTTACTGTCATCCCCAGATTTCCCTCTATTTAGCTGATAAATGAATTAAATCATCTGGTTGTGATGAATATCCAGTGAGATGCGAGGAAGGGTTTACAGATTCTGGATTCCGACCAGTCATTTTGCTTTAATTAGATCTTGGAATATCTGATAAGATACCTAATCTCAATTTTCCTTTTTCACAGCTCTGTGCCAGCTAGATGAAAAAGATACTAACTTAATCAAGCAAAGTGAGAATTTGATATTAACGGAATCTTTCCATTGATCTTCCGCCCACCAGGTGGTATTGAATGGCATGAGTTTAAATGCCTGCATGTGAAACTGCATAACTTAAATTCACCAGTAGAGATGTGCCATGTTTGCAGATTGGACAGTGTGAGGGATTTGTGGTGTGTATGCTCTCTATCTCCCTCTCTTTTCTCTCCTGCTCAATAAATCAGTCTTGCTCCTGCAGGCTGTGGAAAAGCCCAATGAAGAACCCGCTACAGTAGGTTTTCTGCCCACTGCGGCCGATATTGTCCTTAACTATCACTCAGACAGGTCTGTCCGGAAAATATGTCCCCCCTGCTTATCTTCTGCCTCCATGAGTAGTATAATCAATATGCTCTGGCTGTGCTGTGCAGCTGTTAGGCGAAGCCGGGTGCTTCTTACAGAGAGGGCAAACGCACACCAGCATGGGCACATCCTGTAATGCACTAATGCACCTCAGAGACATCAATTAAGAGAAACAATGGACAACTGTCCTGTGCATTGCAGGCTAAAAAGCTTGAATGTGTGAAGCAACATGGGGGTGTTTGTGTGTTGAAAGACCTCTGTTAAAGTGACATTCTTCTTTCATAAAGGCCTCCGGTCATTTTTAATCATCTTTTTAAAGGAATAGTTTGACATTTTGGGAAATACCAGTTTTCACTTTTTAACTATAAAGCTACAGCCATCAGCCGGTTAGCTTAGTTTAGCATAAAGACTGTAAACACTAGAACTTTGTCTTAGCTGGCAGCAGTGACTTACTGGAAGTTGGTTTCCAGTCAACCCCACAACACTCCAGGAAGTCACTTCTCCTGTCCAAGAAATAGTCTGGCACACAGCACCACTTAGAAACAAAACTTTTACATTTTTTTTACACTTTTTTCATACAGAATAAACAAATGAGATATAACGTATTAATTAGTTTGCTTCAGAGGTGCTGGAAGGTGGATTTGTTCCATGATAATTATTTTCAGTCTTTATGCTAAGCTACACTAACCAGTTGCTAGCTGTAGCTTCATACAGTGTTGAGTGTGCAGATATGACAGTAGAATCGATTTCCTTAAAGCATTTCCTTGAATGTTGTGTTATTTCTTTAAGGGTCATACTGTCCTTCCCACAAAGTCATCTAAATCTGGAAGAGGAGATTTATGATAATTGATTTCCTTTAAAATATTCTGTACTATATGGTTATTATTATTTCACATTAATTATGTTTTTTATATCACTTTATATTATGTCTGATGATGATATTTGGGAATGACGTGTGAGTGGAAAGTCCTGTATGGAGCCTTTGGTGTCACAATATAATTTTCATACTGGGTTATGCATGTGAGTATGGCCTGTCTGGACACAGCTTTTCCATCTCTGTCTCCCCTGCATGGAGCGGCCTTCTAATAAGAGTAAAGCTGTTGCCAAGGTGCAAATGGTGAAAGTCAATGTTTTATTTATTTTGTTCACTCAAATGGATTTTCTAGCTGAGTGTCAGAACCTTAATCTATAGCAGGGATGGCGGTCGGCACCCACATCATGTTTTCATTTATGCCTTTTGTGAGCGGGGGTAGCTGTTACAAATTGTTATTTTCCTGGAAATCGGGGAGCAATGTTCTATTTCCATGGAAGCCACGTTTCCATCACTCATTTTAAAGTAAATGGCAGATTTATATAGTCACAGCTGAACATTTTCTTTGTTATATTTTGTAGTATTAAAAATATTTTTGGAAAGTATAATCCTTAATAATAAATTCATAATAATAATGCTTTCCACCCCACTAGCAGCAGGATTGGCTGTGACCACAACATATTATCCACCCTCCTGCTTCCACCGTCCACACCTCACTGCACAGGGCTGATTTCAGGTATGCTTGTCGTTTTCTTTTTGGCCCATTTTAATCGGGTTTCCTCTTGAAGTACTTCCAGAAAGGCGACGGGACGATGTATCAATAAGCCTCCAGATCAAATCAAAAGCTCTGTGTTTCTCTTTATATGCTGTAACTGAGCGAGGATGGGCAGGGCATGGCTGACATCCCAGAGTCATGGCGTGGAGCTGGAGTCTGGAGAACCAGTATGTCTTCCTCTCCTCTCTCAGAGAGCTCTGTTTGTCGCTCACTATCACCGTCTGTCACGCCACAGAGCGCCGTGGCCACACATTCTCCTCTCATGCATCTTTCCATTCTGGTCATGATGGCATAAACCTCCCTCACACACTCAGCAGCTCAAAAGGGAAACATGTCATCCTTCGCTCCCCACACGGTGCTAAAAAGGCCCCACTCCCCCCGAGGGACCTCTACTCTTCCTCTGCCAATCGATCGGCTGAACCCTCGCCTTCATTCATCTACCTATCTATCCGTCTTCCTGTCTTTACGCCTTGCCATTTGTCTCCAGTCTTTACCACTTGTCTGTATGCTCACTGAGGATATCTCAATAGCTGTTGTTAGCAATCAATATGTTGTGTACCTCTCTGTTAAGAATATAAATAATGAATATTAGTGCTTTTAATATGGATCCAAAAAGCTGGACATCCTGCACTCGGTATGCACTCATTAGATACACTGAGTGGAATCCCTCCCACTGATGTAAATCTCTCACTTTGTAATGTATGCAGCATGTTTGGATTTTGCTTTCCCCAGCAGTTCTCTCCCAAATGTTCCTTAGATTGCTTTTTCTTCTGCATCCAACCCCCACATGAGGACTATTGATCGTTCCAGTGCACTAATTACCCTGCTTGGCCTTGGATGTCTCTGTGAACCGCAGTGATCCTTTGATCGACATATCTGGATGTCTCTTCTTACCATTAATAAAAGGAAAGAAACTGTTTAGATAACAGAATTGAGAGTATGTGGGGTTTTGCCTCCTGTTCAAGGTGTGACATCTCCTTAAATGACCAGTCTGTCTATTTGCAGTCACTTCCTGTGCCATAGTATGAGCTCTTAACTTGGCTGACCAGCACCTATGTGTGGGTGTGTATGTATGAGGGCAGTATCTACATATGCATCCATGCATATGTAAATACTCTCTATATGTGTGTGTATGAGTGTGTATGAGTGCACGCGCATGTGGGCAAATGTACAGGTCGGTACATCCTGCTCTGCCACCATCTGTGCTCAGGCAGGCAACAGGCCACTTCATACACACTCGCTCTCTCCATACAGTCACATAGATCTGTTTGTGTTTGTTTGTATTTTTGGCTGTTTAAAATATGACAGTATCTTCAGTTCTAAATAACAAATATGTATGGTAAGACTGTAATTATTAGTCTGATGCCTACATGCATTTAATTAAATTGTGGTTTCAAAGTATTTTAAATATGTACAATATACCTCTGCTTTCATCCATGCTTGTGCTTAGCCTCTGTTTTGCAAGTGTATTTTTTTATTATTATTTATTATATTGTGTTTTTGCACTGCTTTGGCAATATAGATTCCTGATCTGTCATTCCAATAAAGCTTGTTTGAATGGGAAGCGATAGTTGAATATCACCATTTTTGTTTCATTTGACTTAATTTAAACTTAAATAATTTTGACAGTAGATATTAATATTAACACTGAACACATGTTGATGCACCAGCGGGAAAATGCACAAGCAACCAACACACAGAGGAATCCCTGACCTTAGACTGAATTATACATGTATTGGCATCACATTACAATTCCAGAAACATCCTCACACTGAATGTATTTCCATCATTAGAATTTCAGTTCCGTCTGTAATTGCCAGGAATAATGGTGGTAGATTGGGAATCAATGAGGCGCTCTGGAGCCAGTGTCACTGGTGACCTTTGTGTGCACTCAGAGGAGCCTCAGCCATGACATTTTATGCTTAAAGGCCCCTATGGATAAGCACTCATCAGGCATTGTGTAAACGATGTTGTGTCTAAGCGATGCTCAGTCTGGCAGAACATATAGATGCACCAAAGAAGTATGGAGTTTTTTTTCAGCATGAGCCGTACCTATATATAGTAGCATGGAGTCAGAAAATACTGCAAAAGGGTTAGTCACAGGTTACAAAAAGATCCAGACATAAATGATTCAGTTGTTGGGCAAAGTATGCAGACCTGCTTAATGAGTCCTAATGAGCTGAAACATCTGTCTGCCTGCAGCATATCGTGACCCTTCTAGCCTCTGTCCAGTCCAGTCCACTGGAGTCCTTTTGCCTGACCCCTCCTCTCTTTGGCAGCACTTCTTTTTCTTACCTACAGGGGTGCTTCTTCTATGCGCTCTCTAAGATGTAGTCATACTCAGAATATGAGGATGCACGCCCACCCCAACGTCAATACCATCTGCCAGCTCCCCTCAGGGCACCAGCCAGGTGCTGGGCACGCTCTCACCCCAGCTATGCCACAACAGCACTGCCTGCTGGGATCAGCCTCGCTGTGCCAAATGTTGATCGTCATGTCCTTCTATTCCCGCTCAGAGACTCATAATTAACCCTGGGAAAAGCTGTGCTTAATATACATTTACAGTAGTCTAATGATGGATTCAGCGTATGTTTTAATTTTTGATGAATGCAGATAATTTCCTGAAGCCACATTGAGTCCTTTGATGTGTGTTTCTGTGATCCTCCTCTGTGTTTGCTGCAGGTCTCCTAGGTTGTTTCCCTCGAGATGCAGCCTGTGTGGAAGCACAGCTTTCGGTTTCTGGAATGAGCCCGTGCAACCATGTTTACCACTCTATAACCGCTGGTAACATGGAGACTAAAGTCAAACATGAACAGGGAGAAAATGTTGCTCTATTGGGAATGTTTACATAGAATTTAATGTGCCCCAAATGCTTCCAGCAGGGCAAATTGTTTCTACAGTGTTGCCTGTATGTTTGTAATGTTTGTAGATAACTCATTCATCCACATGGCCCCTCCACCAGAAGCTGATGTCAGAAACAGGGTAGGAGGGGATGAAGGTGGAGAAGCTACCCCTAAGGGTGAGTGAGGGCCTTAATTTGTTATGCTTCACTTTGTAATGCTTACGTTTTGCTTTGTTTCATTATCTATATAGCACAGAATATGTTGTTAAAACAAGATTGAAATGTATTGTCATGACAACAGCCATTCCGAGGTGGGTCCTGTCACAACCACTCAAAACACTGTGATATATTATTACCTTGTTAAGGACATTTTGCGCTGTCAGAAAGATATACAGTATAAATAAATGAATATTAGAGTCACTTAACACTGCAACTCCTCAACCAATCACTTTGTTAGCAATAGCTGTAATTTTTAATTAAAGTTCAATCATTTGAATAAATAGTATTATACCATATGTCTTACCGCTATGATATAGGTTTATATAATCTTTGAAAAGGTGGTCGCTAAAGTTACACTGAATTTAATCCACACTATATTCCTGCATTGATATTTATGATCTGACAGTCAATATGATCTTCGTCCCTGTTTTCAGTAGATGCTTGTATGTTAGAAACCATAATATTTTTAGGCTCAGTGAGTAACCTTATTTTCAATAAAAAACCAGATTAGCTAAAAAATATATTTGCCTTCTCAAAGATTCAACTATAAACAAGCACACATTCATGTCTACTTTGTCATAAGTCAATTTTCATTTAATTTCTTTCACATGAAGCCCCCAGATAGTCGCAGGGCCACAGGCCTCACTTGTCAGCTCAGTTACTAAAAAAATATGTGCGCCACTTGCCTGGAGAGGGTACTAAACATACTTTATTGCTCTTTAATAATTGCTTTTCAATATTTTTATCATAATACAGCCCCTTTTATGGGATCTGAGAAAATACCATTTACTAGCTCTCAGGAGCTGAGTGACAATCTTGGATGTGATATGTCTCACCACCTATGTGCCCGGGTTGCCTCTCTCCTGCTGTTTGGCTGCTTTATGAGGCCTGATTCATTGGCAAGCTGTAGCCATGTGATATTAATAGATGTCTTTGCATCCTGGCTCTCTTGAGTGTTATGTTGGTAAGTATCATGTTCCTGGACAATAATTCTCAAAAAGGTATTACCCTGTCACTTCAACTTAATACTGTGACTGACTGCAGATCTGTACAGAATTTGTCACTATTTGGCTTAGTTCGTGTATACTCTGCTAGACTGTAGACATTTAAACATTTTTGGTATTACAATCCAAACTTGGCCTTGTGCTCAATGTCACAATGTATAGCTGCGTAGAGGGGGACTTCATGCATAATGTATACAATATAGCATTAATTGCTAATTAGCACTAACAGGGAAGGATGTCCCCTCATTTCCCCTGATTTTTGTCTAATTTGCATAAATATAATGGGGCACAAGAGAGTGTAAAGCCCAACGTCTGTCCTCCCCTAGGGGAGGAGGAGAGGTGTTAGTGGGATCTGGGTGCACAAGTGATAATGGTTTGAGAGCTGTTATTCTGATGCCCAGACCATAAACTTGACAGTATGAAGTATACAAAGAGATTGTGTCTAGCAAACAAATGCACCATGAACCTGTTTTCGAATCACTTGAAAGATGAAGCTCTTAGTGCACTCAGCTAAATTTAAAAAAACATGTAGATCAATTAATTTGCGTCCACGGCGTTGGTACAATTTGCTCTTTCTATTTTTTTGTTTGACAGATGGACATTTTCCACTGTCAGCTTGTTTTAGACAAATGTAATAATTATTCAAGATAAATGGCGATGCTGATGAGGGCAGTTAGAGATCAAACGCAAGTGATTCATATTTCTGTATAAATGTAAAAGGCTTAGATGGAAGACTCTTTAAGAGTTGTGTTACCTAAAAGTGAGAATCATAAAAAGAGGTTTGGATAATGGTGGTGATTTGGGGGTGGGGGTTGAGGTCTGAGGGCACGGTGATACATTATTCACAGGGGTGGGGGCCTTAAGTGCCAAATTAATTTGTTTTTCCTTTCCAGTTGGATGGCAGAATAAATGGGCGCTGTCAGTTGTGCAGTAAAGTGCCGTGCATTCATTTAGACAAGTGTTATTGCTGCGCTGGAGCAATACGGTTTTAGCGAAGCAGGCCAGCCTGGTGGGTGGAAGCTGTGTAATTATCTCTGGCTCCTATGATGGCAGTGATTGCTGAAACAGCCAAGTGGTCCCAGAGCACAGCAGGTGTGACTGTCAGACTGCAGGTTGGTGGACCTGTATGTGGATGTGTGTGCACATGAGCAGGTGGGGTGGCTGTGACTGAACAGACCAGTGCCTAGATTTGATTTTTGTTCAGTGTGACTCTGGTAGATACTTGTGCAAATAAAAAAAAACAGATTAAGACAAAATAGCTTGAATTGGATGGTGGATAATATAGCCCTGAAAACAAGTCTCCCAAGGGATAAAACATCATATATCACATCGTAGTCCTATCCGAACACTTTCAGCCTCATATCTGTCCTGTATTACCTACTCCAATGCTATCAATGAAAGCATTAGCATTTATTTTCAGCTTGCCATGATTCACATCCCTGTATAATGATCTTGAAAATATTTCGTAACAGATTGGTGATAGATGTGGCGTGGCACTGATTAAAGCGGACCAAGCAGATGTTTGTTTTCTCTTTTTCCATTGTTGCATCTAAGCAACTCTGACATCTGCTGTGTTTCAAAGGAACAGCGGAACGGAAAATGAATATTAATGTCGCTGGATTGTATTTATCTGTGTGACATTCAAATGAGCTAAATGCTCTGCTTATTCTCTGAGATACAGAGGAAACTTTGAAACATGCAGAACCTTCAGTGCTGTGAGTCAGATAGTGGATATGACAGATGTTTGCCAAGAGATATGGCTTCTATTGATGCTCACACACGGCTTGGACTGACAGAGATATTTCTGCTACTGGTTTATTTTGTCATGTGTCAATTTCCGTGTCTGCTGCAGTGGCTCAACTACTATGGACAGGACGAAGCACATAATAACGTTTACAGAAAAATAATTTTAACTAGCAAGCATATATGGTATCCACATACAGTAAAAAAAAACATATGAAATGTACAATATACACAAAATGCGCAGAAAGGGTTTTTTTCCCTCTTCAGTTAGTAAGTCTCTGCAGTGCAAATACTCACCAGTGCAAATAACATCCTAACAAGGGTACATTTTTTTTATCTGACATGTTGCCTGACAGAGAGTCAGAAGAAGATCTGCTCCTCCTCATACTGCTGTGTGGTGAGGACGCTGTTTGAGATGATCAACACTTGCTCGGCTGACTAATGAGGTGGGTTCAGTAGGGGCAAAGGGTTGGGTCGGACGTCTTTGTTAGACAGGCTTGCAGCTCCATTCTTTGCAGCCTTCTCCCAGGGGAGGCCTCACAGACTGCCTAATTGAATCAAGTACACATGGTGCCTCCTCCTTCACAGCTCAGCCCCTCCCCGAATGAGAGGATCGAGGAGGAGAGCTCTGGCTTTGATGCTTTTGTTCTCTTCAGCACCACGGACAGCGCCAGGGGGCTTCGCTGCAACTAGTTGCCTGCTGCTGGATGGAGAGGCACATCATGACTGTGGCACTCTGACAGTCGTAATCTCTGCAGCTGTTCCCATTACACTCCATTGCTGAGGCAGAGGATTGGTGTGTTAGACTCCAAAACGCAATAAATTACTAGTCCAGCTTTGGATAGATGGAGCTGGGCCAACGGGAAAGATCGAAAGGTTCAATAGCCCATTTAATCTGTATTTGATAGAACACAGAGTAACATCCCCACAGTATAATTCACGTGTCAGTGGGCAGGTGGCTCAGACAAGCAGAAAAAAACAAATGTTAAGAAGACAAAGACAGGACTGTGTGACTACGCATAGCTTAGTGCCTTGTATTACCTCAGTGACTGCCTCGTGTGTCCTTGGTGCTTAGCGCAGTTCAGCGCCCCCCATTTCAGAGAGACAGACTGGAGTTGTGCTTCGTGGAAAAATCTGCTTATTAGATGGCCTCCAGATGCCCGGTTAATGAAGGAACCATATGGGAGCCAACATTCAAATTGCAAGTTACAGAGCAGAGTCTGACTGGAGTCTGTCTCTGAGACGTACGCAGCGTCATCCTGCTGGCTGAGCTGATTTCTATAAATGTCATATAGTACGTTTATCTACATAAACATGTGTCCAGTTTTTAAACTTTGTTCGGACTCCCTTTAAAGTACATCTAGTACAGTGCATGATATTTGTATTTTCTACATTGGTTTGGATTTTAAAATAAACCTGTCTTTTACAGGTACAGACATTTTACCAGCTGACCACAGGGAAAATAATACAAGTGAACCCTTTTACAGCACTACTTGTGTAGTAGGCAGAGCTATGAACAACTGTTAAAGATGTAACACATTTTTTGAGCTGTTACTAATATGACTATAATGACTTGATAGGTGTGTATTGTGCTGGCAGACATGGGCTACTATCATCCTAAATTTGGACGATTCTTTTACAAAACTAATGCCTTCCTTTAATTAAAATAAGACAATTTGAGAAATTGAATTAAATGTGATTAAGGCTCATAAGTATTTTTACTAGACTCTCTTTCCAGCCAGTAACTCAATCATTAAGTTGTGCCCGGAAAGCACTATTGCAGTGAACTTGGGTCAGATATGTCTAAGAGGCTAAAATGCAATTGTGGGGAACAGCTGGATTAGTCCAGGCGATGTATATCCGCTGCTAATGACATTAGATAGGAGTCTGGAGAATACCTTCCAGCACACCGCTCTCATTTTGATGAGCCACAGGAAGACTGAAGAGATAGTTTCAATCGCACATGTTACGGGCTCTGTCTGTTAGACCGCCATGTAAAGTCAGGCAGCATGAGTGTTTCATTTCAAGCGTATCAGGGTTACATAACCACTGCAAGTAATATGGAATTGTTATTTCTTAATTACATTTGGATTTTTTATTTCTACAATATCAGTATTGAAAATGCCAGGGGTAATGCATTGACTGTGTGATGGTATTAAACATTTGGAATCTCTATTGACTGCTCCATTCAATCTCCCAGTGACTGCCCCATCTTTTCTGCTCGAGGCAAAACCAGAAGGAGGGGTCCTTCACTCAAATCGTCCCTCCCAGGCAAGAGCACCACGCCCAGCCCCAGCTCTCTGTAAGTCCTGCTGATAGAGTATCAATGCTCCGTGTTGTCGAAATTTTATCTGATGAACATAAAAGTTATAGCACCTTTGCTTATTATGTACAACAAAACACTATGATGGATTTTTAAATAAATAGATTAATGTTGATGTTACTCACATGCGTTCTCTTTACTTGTGTTGGATTTATAATAGTAGAATTATGTGTTTTAAACTGCATATCGATTGCAAATCTACATGGGCTTTCAAAAGTCTTTTGACTGAGATTGATCAATATCCACTCTGAGTACAAATTTCAAATTCATCAGGCCTCCTTATATAGTATTGATTTTGTGCAATGGCTTCCCTGAAAAGACTCTGATTACTTTTTTCCCCCTACCAGTCAGAACAAACAGAAGCTTGATATCAACAGTGAGGTAGCTCTGCCATGCATTAATACTTCCAACTTGCCTTTTTGTGATGTCTGATTGAAAGGAATGTAAAGGAGGGAAGGAAAGAGAGGAATAGGATTAGAAATATTGCTATAAATGTGTTCCTTTGTGTTTTTAGTCAATTGTGTTACCTGTGATCTTTCAGCTTTGAATCATCTTTCACCCAATCTATTCCTGGCTAAAATAAAATTAACCTTGCACATAATATCAGTCAGAATTGTATAAGAGTTTTCATACATTTGACTGTCAAACTGGTCCCCATGCATCGCCACTGCAATTATTTCAAAAATAATGGTAAGCATGTGTGAAAATCCTTTATGTATTTTTTATTGGCAGGGCTATGGTACTCCCTGCAGGCAGGACCCCAGATTCAGATGCAGCATAATGTATGCAGCCCTACTCCAGAAGAGCTGCATCTTACAGTAATTTCTGAGCCCCCTGCTGCTGGGCACTGTTGTGGTTTGAGAGTATTGCAGACAGAGGGATGGGAATCGCGGAACTGGGCCAGAATAGTAATGGCTTTACAGACACTTTCCACACATTGCAGCTGTGCAGTTTAGACACAGCAGAGTGAGCATGCCCTTATAGAGGCAGTCTCTCAGCACTTCTCACACACAGAGGTTAGTATGGTTGCTGACGGGAGATGAAATGGGGCCACAGTGACATCTAGTGGCTTTGTATTGGTCACTATGAGGTGTGGCTTGTGATCATCTGGCTTTGTTTTGACCATTAGAAATACATTGCCCAGTGGGGAAAAAAAACAGTGTCAGAACACAAATATAAAATATTTACACATCTTGCTAACGTTGCCCTCCATGTCA
Organism: Gadopsis marmoratus; assembly: GCA_036023855.1. Taxonomy (NCBI): domain Eukaryota; kingdom Metazoa; phylum Chordata; class Actinopteri; order Centrarchiformes; family Percichthyidae; genus Gadopsis; species Gadopsis marmoratus. The sequence goes on from JAVQJF010038364.1 coordinate 48,774, forward strand.
CCAGGCTTAAAAATGATTCCATGTACATCTCTCTTCATGAGTGAAATGGGAGTGACTGATTTGGGTTGAAGCTGGTTTAACTGCTTTAACTGAAATGTCTAAATGCTTTTCATATGTGTATTTGTCTTATTATTATGACTGAAACCTTGACTGTCTGGTTTCTCTCTCTCTCTCTCTCTCTCTCTCTCTCTCGATTTCCCATCTCTTTGTTGAGTCTGTACTGGAATGCTGATTTTTTTCTCCAGAAATTGAAGACATTCTGCAGATAATGTGATCAGCAAGGCCAACAGGCATTGGGTGCTGTCCAGTATACGTAAGGCTGGGACCAAACCGATGTGATGCAATCTGGCCTTGACAGACAAAAGCAGGACAAAAAGGCTTTGGAGCAAACCAGGCGTGTGTGGGAGGGGGATCATAAATGTGGGTGGTTCAGTCTGAGTCTAAATCCAAGAGCTGAGAGCTTTAGAGACCTTGAGAAGTGAGGGTCATCATAAGCCAAGGTTAGAGCCCCAAGCATGTGTTTCTTATTCCACAGGGAGTGAACACCCTATTGACACATTTAATCATCGTCAGTGTCGCTAATGAGTAATGTAGAAACAAAATTTAAGCAAGAGCCAATAATGTAAATTTCCATTTTAACTTACGTCATAGGCGTTTCCTGGGACCTGTGTTGACCAAACCCTGCATAAAGCAATCCATGATTCTACATTTAACAGACAGCGGAGTCATTAAGACAGCTCTTACCAGGCTTATTTACTGCTAATTCCTCACTTCCTTACCTCGTTCTCCTGTTGTGCTCTGATAAGGGCAGAGTGAGGATGCAGGGAGCTCCATGGCTCTTGTCTGGTGTGCAGGCTGGCCTGGGCTGGTCTGTTTGAAGTGCCGTGCAGGGCCCTGTATCTATACTCCGCACCTGGAGGAGACCGTGTAGAACAGAAGTAAAGCTATTCCGTTATTCCCACCTCAGCTAAATGCGTAACCTCACAATCGCCTCTGAATACAGATGCTGCTGCTGCTTCACAATGAAGCTGTTCCAGCAGTGTCAGCTATTGTCTAGTTTGTCTTGTATCAGCTCAGCTCCCGCTAATAGCCTCATCATCTGTCCATCTATACAAGGCTGGCCATCATGAAACCCTGCTGAATAGCCCAGCCTGGTCATTAAACACCAGACCATTGTCCTGCACAACAAAGGATTGAAGGGTTAACTTCTCTATTCTGATTTCTTATCTGATTTTAGAAATGTAAATGATGTACCTAGAATGCACAATATCCATCAGCCCGCCGCGCCCTTACTCACCTCGGTCCATATGAAGCTAATGTAAGCCTTTAACCCTCTGATGGACCCCTGGCTAATGCCATTAATTCCTTTCTACACATGATAAATGGTCTTTTCCAAGGCTGCATAGAAGCTATGACTGATGAAAGCATACCAAACAGCACTCTACATAGCCATCTTCTCCACAGAAGACGTTGTACATGCTGGAATAGGAACAATTTATGTGGCTATCATTTGGGTCCATTGACCTTTTCTTTAATGGCAGTTGCTCTTCTGACCTGTTCTCCCAGACTGGCATAATCAAGATCCAGGCCACTGGCTTTCAGGCACAAAGTGTTCTCAAGATATCCATCTACTGACAGGATCTGGGCTGAAGTTGGTGTTTCTCTCTAAGCGTTGTAATCACAACATCACTTGACTTGTCTGACCTCAGACCCACGTTTTTGGGAAGAGGTGTGTGGCTGGGTGTTGACATCATTGCATCACTTGTCTGCCCTCTGATGTAAATTCAATCCATGTGACAGTCCTGCCAAAATAGGAATGATGTATTACACAACAGGCACGCCCACCACTCCCTCATCAATCTTCATGCCCTTTTCACAGCTTCAGACCCAACGTGGCTTTTCATTTTAAGCTAAGATGTTTAATTGATTTGGATTTGTTTGTTTTGTCTGGACAATCATTGTTATAGCTACCTAACATTATCTTCAAGTAGAAGGCCTACTTAGTTATTCAATCAGTTTTTGCAAAACCCACTGAAAGTTTCCTTTTTATAGTTTGTTTCATACATATCTCCATACCTTTCACTCTTGAGGGTCCCTTTTGGGTAAAAGCAACATTAGCATTTTGATGTTTCTTTCAACTATTCAACAGCAAGCTGGCTTCTGTAAATGTCACCGGGTGGGTTTGTCATTAAGCTTCAGTTGTATAGCATTTTGGAAAGGTCAAGTCTAGCCATTGGGGAAAAGCAGTCGCTGGCAGCTGACTGCGACGTGGATACCAGCCTGCTATTGACAAGGCTTTAGGGCTGGTATAGATTGCTTGCTGTTGCAGTGGTGGAATGTAGCTTTACTCAAGTACTTTACTTAAGTATAAATTTAAAGTACGTGTACTTTGCTTGAGTATTTCCATTTTATGCTACTTTATACTTCTACATTTCAAAAGGGAAATATTGTACTTTTTATTCCACTAAATGTTTTGGACAGAATTTTGAATGTTTGTATTTGATGGAGTTTTTTCAAATTGTGGTTTTGATACTTTCACTTGAGTAAAGGATCTGAGAACTTCCTTCACCACTAACTAGTTACAATGTCAGAATCCTAACTGGAAATACTCCTTTAGACCTCTAAGAAGGCTTCTTAGAGGCAGTCTTCCAAAAGTTCTTCTTTTAGGGATCCGGGATTATAATATGCTGCAATTATGTCTTTGATGGGAACATTATAGGTAAGGGACCTTACATCACACTTAAGCCACCATGAAAAAAACAGTTTGACCAACTTAACTGACGTTAGGGTGAATGTATGGTTTATGGTTTATTAAAATGTGGAGGTCATATTTTAGCTTTATTTCCACCACCCCACTGTTGTTACTGAGCTGTGTGTTTGGATGCACTCATTCCCCCTCACTATTCATTATCCCTGAGGCCGGTCGGCCGGCCCTGCTTTTACGTGCGTGCCCCATTTGTTTATGGAGCACTGTGGTTTCATGGCAGCATAACCATAATTGACAGACGCTGATTTACTGATAATCCTTGGCTTTGCTCTCACTGTGCGTGGACCACATAAGGAGTGGCACTGGCTGTCAGCCTCACGCGTCCTTGAGTCAAAGCTGCATGTTGCCCTTGACACACACCTCTCTCTCTCTCCATCCCTCCTCTCACTCTGTGTCACTCTCTCTCTCTGTTGCCCTATTTTAAAAACCTTTATACCCACATAACGGCTCGCTGCAGATGTGATTTTATTTTGCTGACAGGGCACAGATACGATTACAAACGGCGCAAAATGTCATTTTCTCAGAGGAGCCCTGTAATTAAATTTTTTGGTGCCACAAGACACGTTTTAGTCACAGCTGGTTGAAACAACAATTAGCTGGAATTCAATTTAGCATGATTTAATGTGACTGCATGTAGAGCCTGAATGCAGATCAATTATTACGAATTTTACTTAATTAAAATTTGAATAGGAATTTTCCCAGATATAGTTCAACGCTACAGTTAATGATGGCTTTTATTCATTGGTGTGCAAATTGTATAAATTATGCAGGTCAGGTTATTCATTTATGACAAAAATGTAACCATGAAGTAAAGATTTAAATTCAGTTAAATTCTTTGCATTTTAAGAACTTTATTTAAACATGAAGTTTTCCTCTTTGCATATCTTCATAATAATCTATAATAACTATGAAATATGTACAAGATATAGTTATTATCTTATGCAACATGTCCAATGTCTCCACTAGAGATATCATTATTAATGAGCAGGCTTTTAGAAAGGTTCCCAGCATATCCTGTGTGTAAAACCATCTGTGTTCACATCTCCAGCTCCAACCAGGTGAACACAATGTATAATTATGAGTGATCGAAAGTGTAGACTACGTGTACAAAATTAGAAATGCCTCTTGTTAAAGATAAGCAGAACTGTAACTATTACTTCTCTCTTTTAATCCCATTATTTCCTTATTAAGATGTCCACTGCAGCAGAGCAAACATAAAAGAGGAACCAAACTGAATTGCTGTGGTGACAAGAGTCCAGCTGTGTAAACCATTACATCCTCTTTTCTCTGTTTTTTTCTCCTTTCTTCAGTCTCCAACAGCCCTTTTAACCTCTGTGTCCATTAGCAGAGTACAAGAATGGTGGCATGGGATGGTTGAGGTGGAAGAAGCTCTTATAGGGATGAAGGACAGGCAGAATGCTGCGGTCAAATGTGAGAAAAGTGACACAAAATAAAGGCGTGAAGTCTGGGTCAGATGAAGGATTGCCGGGAAAAAATAAAAGGCGCTGGACAGGAAAGGTATAGACAAAGCTCCTGGGAGCTGCCGTGCTCTGGCAGGCTAATTGAAGCTCTGTGTGGCAGTGGACCCAGAGCTGTCACTCCAATGAAGAGCACATTTGCTGCATTTTGTAGGCTGTGTGCTGAATTCCGATGATATTACAGAAAGCCCAGACCACAGATCGACACTGTGTTACCGAAAAACCCCCACACACCCCTATCCTGCATGTGGGGACACAGCACATATCCCGTTCCCCTCCCCAGCTCTCCACAGATTATATGTTACAGGGTCGGAGCCATTCTGAGCACGAGCAGCGACTGCAAAGCACAACATGTGAAAATGAATTCTTTTGATCTGAGGACTTTGTAAATTTGTCAGGCAATCTCATACATGATAATGTGATATTAGACTCTACGGGAAGTGTTTTCACTTGTACAGGTTTTCCCTTGTTGGATTAGAAGAGATTATGTCTTCTAGCAGAGCACATAGCTGCAAGCATCAAGAGAATTATTTATCATGAATTAAAGCAGTCTGCTATTACAATATTTATCTAAAAACTGAACAGAGTAGGATTTTTATATGCAGCGCTGTACCTAAGATTTATGGCTGTTACTGTAGTACTGAATGAAATAGAATTTGTTCGCATTTGAACAAAAACATTGTTTAGCATAGTCTTCTTGTTTTTGTCAGAGTTCCTTTCCGCTGCACTCAGCTGTTCTGTTAAGATGATTTGTGTCCAACACAATTCATTCATTGCCTGCTAAAACCAAATGCAAAAGGACAGCGCAGTTTGCTTAATACTGTCAGGTTTAAGAAGTGCACTGTTTTCCTCTCATATGTGTTCAACAGAACATATTTTTACTTTGTTTCCACCAGATGCAGATAAAGTGTATATGGAGATTGTAAAGTGAGTTCCAGGTACAGTCTTTTAGATCACTGATGACTCTTCCTCCCTACCCCCACTTTAATCATTTAGTCTCAATCAAATCTTGTGCCATCAATGATTGTCTATCCCAGCCTTCACTGCTAATGAGTTACCCGGGCAGGCCAGTTATTGATCCATGCTATTCAAGGTTCCAGCTACATTTGCATATAAGCATGTGCCCATACAGACCAACGTCATTTACCGTATATATAGCACATTTCATGCACAATGGAAACATGCAAGAAGCGCATGCCAGTCACTTAAAGGCTTAAAGCTCATATGTATGTTGGCTAACAACATTTCATGAGTTTCTTTGTGACAATGCATATTTCACACAATCCAATGTGTTTTTAAATTGATCATTTTGAATTTAAGAAGTAGTAGAACTGTCTCAACCATAAATGAACACTTGTAGTTACTTGTAGTTCAAAATTTGTTTGTTTGTATTTTGTTTAGTTTTCCTAAAACTGTATCTCCTAAACCCACCATAATTTTATGTGTTTTTTTATTATTTTACAATTTAAATCCAACGCCTCATGCTGAAATAAAATATTCCTTTTGCACAGTATTTGTGATTTGACATCAGACTCTCAGTGATTTGATCGAAGCTGGGAATAAATGCTCAGAGGGAGCCACAGGTGCTGCACAGCATGTCACTTAAAAATCATAAGTCAGTCCCCATCAATCTGCTTACCCAGGCTAAGACATAATTCCAATGGTGGGGGGGTATTTACTGAGCAGGAACCTCCCTTTGATTCCATTGATTGGTTCACGCTGCTTCCAGGCATAAACACAAGGTTTGATTTTTCTTTCATAACGCTAAGATACAAAAAAGCGCAACGGAGGCAGAAGCACTCTGATGTTTTACTTAAGTTAAAGTTCTGTGCAGAAACACTCTGCAAGTAAAAGCCCTTCATCCAGAAGTACAAACGTTTTAGCAAAAAAATACCAAGCACCAAAAGTAAAAGTTATTATTATTAATGTATTCATCTTCCGACTGACGGGTGCCGGGGGTTACATAAGCATCACTTTAGTGTTGCAGCTGGTAAAGGTGGGTGTTGGAAGTGGAGGTCACGTGACTGCTGGGTTGGGGAGCACACTCCCTGGAAGCAGGCACAGGTGTGATAATTAGGCAGCTGACACAGGTGTGCTCACGTCGACTGAGTCAACAGAACAGCGGGGCTAACAACTCCTTCGTGTACTGATGGGTAGCGTAATCTATATGAATGCCTTACAATTGATTTGTTAATTACATTTTATATTAATAATCTGATTATTTGTATTATTACTATTAATTACTTTGGAGCAATCATTGCTAATTTCAGATTCTTGTTGAAACTTTTTATTTACATACCTTCCATAGGAATGTGGACAAGGGAACTTGCAGCCTGTTTTGCTTTAGATAAACTGACTTATATTGTTAAAGTGAAAGACAAGCACTGTACTTCAATATATTACATGTGTTTGAATATGCAAGGTACATAGTGACTAAAATTGTCACATAAATGTAGTGGAGTAAAAAGTGCAACATTTGCCTCCAAAATGTACTGTAGAGCAGAAGTACTAATTAGCCTTTAATGGAATATGTTACTTTCCACCACTGCAGAAAAGGGATAAAGCGTGTTCTGTTGTTTTGCTTAGAGCTCTGTTGAATATGCAACATGATACTGAAATATTTTGTACACGACAGGAGCCCCTGTCATTGGCCTGAAAGTTGCTACGGCTTGTGTTGTGGTTACAGGTCGATTGTTTTGACCTGATGACAGAGCTCCAACTCCCATCCACCATCAGTTACAAGTTCACTCTTCTGTTCAGGATATTTTCTGTTGGATGAAGGCCTCGAAAAAGACAAATTCACTCAGCAACCCTGCAGCTATAAAGGTAGGCTCTGACAGCGTGGAGGTATTTGTGTCAGAGGGAGAGTCTGTAGGAAGATAATAGATAATGACTCCATTTTATGTAATTTCTTTGGATTTGTGCTGCCTGGCAACCACGATCATTGAAAGTGTACATTGTATATGCAGGGCTCGTACCTGAAAGACTTTAGGGCTATTGACTCTTGATATAGAGTGGGTACTGTATGCATAGTGATATAACAGCCTTTATATTCAAGAAATTAAGAGTTAGGCCATACAGAAGCACAGTGAGTATTGAGGGGTCATAACTACAATGTTTCTTGGATAAAAGCTTTGGTTTTCTGTAAAAACACGATATTTAAGGTTCCCATTGCAGATGTCATTTATAGTAGTCCCCTCACATTTTCATGGAACACTGTACATGTTTTACATGTAAACATGTTTTACAGCTCAGGTCTGTGAGACTGCAGACAGAAGTAAACTTTTTCTGTAGTGGAATTCTGAAATATAGCATCAGTTCATTATCTACATAAAGAATTCTCATTAAATAAGAAAACGTCAGGCAGTATCAAGCTGATAAAACAATGTTAAGTACGTTTTTTGAGTAGTTACAGAGGACCTAGGGTCACTAGCAACAGAACAGAACCTAATTTTTAAAAGTGATATAATATTTCCAAATTTCTAGATCGGTGTGGAGATTTTGGCAATGAAAACAATATTTCCTCTTCAGCTTCAGAAGGATCGCTATGACCTACCATCCCATGATGCCCTGGCACAGATCCTACCAAATTACCGCTACCCTTTCAAGGGAGCGAAGACTGAGCTCCACAGAGCAGCCCGACAAGAACAGGAGAGACCAGCTGAGAGGCTTGAGGCTGCACAGGCCAACAAACCCAACATAAACCACACCTATCAAGTACATCATCCACATAAACGGTGAGACAGACAACTACGTGCAAGAAGCATGGATTTATTGTGTGGATCGTTTAATTAATATTTCAGTAAGACTAAAACAAAGATTTTTGTGGATTAATTTCACTAATGTGTGTTTTTTTTATTAAATGTGTTCATGCCTTAGACCCCCTCTGCATGACTGTGAGGATGCTCTCCCCATGGCGGAGATCAGCAATCTCCAAATTAAGGTGATTAGACATAATCAATACTCAAACTCTTCAATCAGTGAAGCAACCCTCACTGTCATGTTTTGTTAGTGAACAGTGATGTGGGAAGGCCGGTGAGATGTGGGGGACAAAAGAGCAGATATTAGAACAGAGGAGGATCAAGGAGGATCGAGTTGATGAGGTTGAAACTTGTGCTAGGCACCCAGTTATTTATACATATCTTGACATTTTTGCCCCATGGCTGTGAGGTTTTCTTCATAGTTGAATTTACTTATTTAAATTTGCTGCTTAGATCTGAGGGTTGGTCAAAACTGCAAAACTACATTTGTCCATGTAGGTTTTACATTAATTCAGGTAGATTTAAAAAATGTTATGATAGAAATGCAGCAATCTGGGTATGAATTAACTATTTCATAGTGACAGTGCATATATTTACTATATAATACTACTGTACATACATAATCATAATGGTTTGGAATTCAATCCAGCTGCCTTCTGTCTGTGATACAATTGTCCTAAAAGTGACAGTATGTATGACAGCAAGGCCTCTTTAATGTCTTCAAATCATAGAGATTGGAGGGATCCTCCAGGATTCACAGGCAGAGACCGAGACTCCCCTTTTATTTTTGACACATGATGGGACTTTCCAGACTCATCATGGGGTGCCGTCCTTCCCATCATGCCTGTGGGCCCCCCAGCAGAGACACCATCTCATCTACAGTCGTGATTGTCACCTCGTCCTTGCCCTTTCAATTAGATGCTCAATTTCATCCTTGTGTCCCAGGGGAGTCACAACCACACCATCCGAGATTGGAATCCCCCCCCATACATGCAGCTGGACCCTGCTCTCGGTCTCCATTCAATTCTGTCTATTCAATGTGATAGAGGAGAATGTGAGAGAGCAGAGAACAATGAGCATATGTACACGAGCTGCTAGACAACATGCACATGCCTTACACAGAAACATGTCTTGATAAAAGAGGTCTGCAAGAATGTAATATGCAGAAAGCAGCTCTCATTGCTTTCCAGGAAGCTAAAGTCAGCGAGGAATTTTCAAAGGGAAAGAAGGGCAAGAAGAATGTGAAGAGAAAGGAGAAAATGTACAAGAAATAATAAAAAAAAATTTTGTTAATTTCAGTTTGCTTATTTTTAGTCTGTTTTGCTGAAATACTCTCATGAATTTGGCATAATTTTTGACTCTACAGTTCAGCAAATAGGCTTTCACAGGGTGACGGCTTTGTGAATGCAGGAGTAGAATCTCTCGGTTAAAGCTCCCATGACAAAAGACCTTCACAGGATAGAGTGTTATTGACGCTTTGGATTTGAGGAGCCACAGTCATGAATTCAGTGTATCCAAAAAAGATAAAAGCTACTGATTACAGGAACATTACACTTTGTGGCAGAATATTTTCTTTTGGGTTCCATTTCTCATCTTATGTGCTACATGAAACCAAGAGAAATCAATTATTCATTGAGACACTGAGCCTGCTGACAAACTGCACATGCAATATGTATTTGCTGTTGGGTATTTTTAAATTGTTTCAGCAATACAGAAATGTCTTGCTGACTACATCCTGGAGGACTCTACTAAGAGATGTGGGGTTGAAGAGACATCTAGTGGTAGTGAACGCATAAAACCACTTGGCATCAAATTCATCCCACCAGGTTAATGGGAATATTTTGTGCCATTTTTGTGCTTTGTTGTACATAAGGCAACCAGTCACTGTTTCTGGCTATTTGATTAAAAATTACCTTGAGGTATTCCACTGGAGGGGTAGTTTTTAGTAATCTTTGCACTTTACACCACCCTTGATGAAATTTGTACAGTTTCTCTATGGGCTCTACAGGGGATTAGCATTAACAAACTATTGTTAAATATGCCACTTCAAGAAACTGTAGTGAGACTGGCTGTCCAAATCTCTCCATCAGGAGGTGGAAAACTATCGTTCGGCCATGAGCAAGATGGCAGATGACATCATAGCACTGAGGACACAGGTAGTGACGCTGGAGGCGGAAAACAGCCAGCTCCGCATTGATCTGTCTCAGCACCAAGACCTTGGCCGAGATCTGCTGGACGACACAGACATCGACGTCATGACCAAGGCTGAGATTTCTGACCGTATAGGTAAACCACAGCAGAGCACAATGGTGAATTACTGAACCATATATTACCCATTCATTAGCAACCTGTCTTAAAATGAGCCTGAACGAAAACATTCTTTCTATTCACCAAAAGATGAGATAAAATGTGAAAACATTTTGGATTCATAAAAGTCAGAAAGTTTGCTATCCAGCCAGCATCTGTTGAACCTTCAGTCCATGTTGTTTGTTGATTTGAGGGCATTTCATTGGCAGATAAAATACTGAAGGTCGCTCACTCTGTGTTTGCTAATCCTTGCGAGTGTCTATTCCCAAGCAGACTGTGCCGTTTTGTGATAAGGCCACTGTTTAGGCCACGGGCCCTGATAAATCTCTGTGGGTAGTACACATGCCTTATCTCCTGAAGGACAGTTTGTGACCCTCAGCGACAGCATGTTCCTCAAGGCTTCTCTGCTGGCATCAAAGCAAAGGGAGTAGATTTACGTCCCATCCAAGAGAAGATCCATTCCATTTCAAAAGCTTTATTGATGGGTGTTTTGATCATTATTGTTCAGATGTCCAAACCTCAGAACTGACATCTTAATCATTCTAAATTTTGCAACTTAAGTTTCATATTTTACAGACCAAATGCTAATTCTCATCTTACATGAACTGAATTATGCCTATTTAAAAACTGTACAAATAACAGACACGTGTATCATTACCCAGATTGATTTTTGTCCTTTTTTTAAAGCGTCTCTGAAGTTCAAGCTGGCCAGTGAGACCAGTAAGGCTGCGTCACAAAGGGACAGGATCCAACAACTGCAGAATGACCTGATCAAGGTTGGAAGATACACATACACACATTAGTAGTGTTTATGTGGTTTACTATTCTGTCTTCCTTTCGTGTGTTCTGCAGAAGAATGACAGTGAGAAGGAGCTACTAAAACTTCAGAGAGTCCACCAGCAGCAGGAGGAAGAGCTGCAGAGCCACCAGAGTTGCTTGGCAAAGATTGCAAGTTTGAAGGCCACAGTGAAACAGCAGGAAATGGTGAACAGTCAGCTACAATGTCCGATTTCACAACAGGGAATGCTTTTTTCTATGAAAAACAGCTTGTATGTGTAACGTGTATGTGTATGTCTTGTATGTGTTAGACTAATATCCTGTACCCTTGTGCCATCCCAACTTTTCAGGTCATTGAGAAGATGGAGAAAGCATTAGATAACAAACTCAGAGAGAAGAATAAAAAGAGTGGCGACAAAAGGCTCAGGGTGAAAAAGCAAAGCGGTAGGTGGGACTCAGCGACGTGAGGGAGCATATGTTTTCACAAAAAAAATTAGCAGGAGCCAGAACATTTCTTGGTGCTGTGCAGGTGAGACTGACCACAGAAAGGAAGAGATGGAGTCGGCCCTGGCAGCAGAAAACACTCGTCTCAGAGAAGAGCTGGACAGGATTCGCCAGCAGCCTCCCACAGTTATTATACAGCAGTCAGCACAGGTACTCCAACAGTGTGATGTGAAAATGGTGTAAAACTCTTCCGATTAAAGGTGCAGAGGAGCCTACAGCCCAGTGTCTTGAGGGAAATACCCAAATTTTGTCTTGCACTTACTGAAATCTCAAATTGACGTGTGTCATGTCCCACTCAGACAAGAGACATGCTGCCACTCAAGGAGAGACTGAGTTTACTGAACAAACTGGAGAAGGCTGAGGCAAGAGTCCGAACACTCGAGGCTCAGGTGAAAATCCCAAAAAAATGTGATTCTCTTGTACTGTAGGTTTTTTGACTTATTGAGTCACTGCTCCATTTTTCGGTGATGCTTGGCCTTTGTTTGAATGCATTACAGCTGGAGGAGAACTGTAAATTATGGGGGAGACAGAAACAAGGAATGTTGACCAAACTGAGTGAGCACAGGCATGGCTTTGTCCGGACATCCACCACAATCCTTCATAACGTTCCTGCGGTCAGATGAGTGGTCAGCCTTCAATTTACACAACACATACTGTGCTGTGTGTACTTATTTCATTAAGTATTTGACATGAAATTTAATGACAATCATTCATTGTATCAGAAAAGCAGACAGAGGAAGCAAATGGTTGTAAAATGACCTGCAAACTACCTACTGAACTGTTGGCCCAGACTTAACACACACACAGATTTCTTTGATTTAATGTTCCAGATATTTTAATCTGATGAATATATTTATATATTAAAATATGTAATACAATTATTTTGAATCTGTTGTATTGTTTTATTCATCACTGGTTTATGGTTTAATACTGTTGTCATGTACAGATGGCATAAATGTTCTGTACATTCAATTCTTTTCAATATATTGTACACACACACACACAGACTACACGTTTACACCATTATTCAAATTGCTCGCTAAGTAATATACAGTACATATAATTACATTGATCACTAGTTATGGAATTACTGAGGTAATTTGTTCATGCACAATTTTAGCTTTTCTTTCTTAATGTTTTTTTCTTGCTCTCCATCAGCATCAAAGGTGGGTAGATTTTATTTGGTGATTATATTGTGGTGCTTAGTGAAGCCTTTCACAATCAACTGTGATAAAGCGCAACATGAGCCTTACTTATCATGCAAGACAATTTTCTCTCAAACTTGGTGTTGCCGACTAGTATTTAGAGGCTTCAAAGTCAATATTATAGGCTTTTCTGGTAAGAGAATGAGCTCAAAGGTACTCTGCACTTCCACGTGGCGCTGTTTCTCCACTCTGAAGTTCTCTAGCATCTGCAAAGACAGAAGATAATGCACAAAGTTAATACACTGTGGAAAATTAGTCACAGAATACTACAAAATTCCTCTTTATTCTCTGTATATCTCACATGGATGAGAAAGATTTGCATCTCTGCCTCAGCTATTCTGCGTCCTAAACACTGACGGGGGCCGAAGCCGAAGCCCAGGCTCCTGAAGTAGTGCGTCTCTGTCCTCAGCCAGCGGGAGGGCTGATACTGCTCCGGACGAAAAAACACTTTGGGGTCTCGGCCCATTGCATACAGTCCTAACTGCACCAGAGTCTAAACACAAACACAGAAAAAACGTGAGCATTGTCCCAACACTGCAAAACATGATTACATGATTTATATTTTCAACTTACCCCAGCTGGGACGTGGTAGTTTTGAATAATAATATCTTCTGCTATGTATCTTTGCAAGCTCACTGCCACCGGGTGTAACCTGAGGGATCAGAGAGAAAATTCTATATTACAGACTAGCTCAGTGCTAGAAGATGGCAAAATCGGGAAAAGTACAAAAGGTTAATTTAAGAACTATGTATTAATGGAAAAATGTTTTACTACAAATCTGAAAGAGGCAACCTATTTCCTAAACAATGATGGAATTTTCTTTCTGATAAAAGAAATGAGAGGTGGCTTATTTCACACAGCACACAGTGCATTTTGTACTGTAGAATGGATCGGAAGAAAATAAAAACAATCTAGCAGTTGATGCACCTATAATCTATCGTCTGACTTCTCTACAGTATCATTAATAGCATTATATATTTGGCATTTCACGCTTCACCTCAGTGTTTCCTTCAACGCTCCTTTGACCAATGGAATCCGCTTCAGCATCTCCAGCATGTCTCCTTGGCTTTCAGCCCGAGCTGCAGCCACCTCCACCCTCAGCTCCTCCTGGAGGTTGGGCTGCCTAGCTAGTTCATACAATGTCCACTGCAGCGTTATAGAAGTCTGAAACACACAAACAGCATTACAAGAGTCTTAAGAAAGCCGAACAGAAGTCACAATCTGGAAAACATGAATTCTGTAACTTTCTTTCTTACCGTATCTACACCTCCGGCCATTAGCTCAGTGATGCTAGCCTTGATGTCTTCAATGGACAGCTTGTCCAGCATGAGCAGGCTAGCCAGCACTCCTGGGTATTTCTTTGGAGTGCCAGTCTCCTGACGTAACTGCCTGTAGATGTTATGGATGCAGCGGTCCGCTGAGGCACCAAAAGAATAAAAATGTACCAACAGTACTAACATAAAAATACATTTAATTTTCAAATAACACACCTGATGACCTCATAATACGACTCAAAGCAATACTTAAAAGCCTGGTTGTTCTGAGTCCTACCTTGGTTGAAGATCCCATCCCAAGCCTCTACATGGTCCTGCCACACCTTCGCTCTAATCTGCCTCAACAGAGCAGGAGGTATGTACAGCATGGGTGATGTAGTCTTGAACATGCAGGTGATGCAGTCAATGAAATGTTGAGCTTCAGGGTCAATGTAGTCCAGCATCAAACCCAGACGCTCCCCATACAGCACTGAGCTCACCGCTGTGTAGGACAGAATAAACATACGACAAAGGCAAGCGATATGTGAGGGAAAAGGGCACTGGCCTACACAGTGACTGAAACAAATTATTCTTGATTATCAGAGATAAAAGTCAGTCTTACACTCTAGTGCATATTTAAAGAGTTCTTGAGAAAGGTCAGTGGTCCATTTGTTCTGGCCACTTCGTTTTATCTTTTTGTGAACTCTGGCCACAAAATCCTCGCCCACTTCGTTCAGCAAAGGCACAAAGTTTTCCAGCACCTTCGGGGAAATCACCTCCTTGTTGAGAATCACACGGTTTGATCTCCAGTCTTCTCCATTCCTATGGGAAGACTGGATGTAAACTTCAGCTAACAAGGTATCGTCTTCATTTTATAGACCTTAATAAAACCCTTGATTCATTCAAAGTATTGATTACACAGAGTTCATACAGGTAGAAAGGCATAATGGCACGTACTTTAGTAAAACGCCGTATTTGCGATTCCTGTAGTCTCTGTATGATGTCCACGGTTCAACTTTCAGCCTTTTAGGGTAATGGCCCTCCGCTTTGAACAGGATAGCAGCATCTTCAGGATTGATGATATTTAAACTTTCATAATACCCTATTTTTTCTCTGAACATGCAGAAAGTCAGAGGAAAAAAGGGGTGAAAATGCCATATCAGCTGCATTTTTCAGAAAACACGACCTTGTGTACAATAAGTTTCAAACTACTGACAGAATTCAGAGTAATTTGTTTCATCTACTTATGTTATTAAGATAATCAGGAGATGATTTGTGTGATGCAGTAATTATTTAATGCAAACTGCATTGCCTTCCATACCTGTAAATGGGCCCAAAAGTGTTGAAGTTCTGCAACATGATGTGGTGAAGGTTTCTGAAGCCATCCAGTTTCCAGAAATTGTACAAGTTGGCCACCCCATTCTTCCACTGTCCAGGAATCTCACTAAAAGGCCTGACAATGCTGCTGCTCTCTGAGTATGTCTGCCTGACCGCCGGCACACTGCTGCTGCAGCGAAGACCTGTTGTCAGCTCTTCTATCCCAGACAGGGGCAGTATCGCAGGGCTGCGCCACATGCTCCACCTGGCCATCCCAACGACAAAAATGCAGTTACTCTGGCTCTCCCAGGGACATCTGGTGCAAAAGAAGGAGGCTGGTCTAAAGAGTCAGCCCCCCCTTGCCGTGCTGATCCAAGGTTCTCCAGTTGAACTTAGAAGACTAATAAGACCAGAGAAGAGCATGTCTGTGTATGTTGAGCTGCATTACTTACTAAATATGTTATCTTGTATCAAAGCACCCTGCAATCATTTTGCTGTAAAAAGTGTGTGTCAGAAACTATTAAGACTATGCCAAGTAAAATTAGGCCTAAAAACCCTCAGAAATTGTGTTGTGTTTGTATAAAAGCATTTTTGATTTGTGAAGACAAGGTCATAGCAGAAATCAGTTTATAACAAATGTGATCAGTGAACATGTACTACAAAACATGTACTCTTACAGTTAAAATTAAGGTTTTAATAAATACATACAAATGCCACCATGGTTGCTATTTCTTAAGTAGCTTTATGAGTTCTTCCAGCTTCATGGCAGTCTTAATGTCTCCCTGGATTTTAAGTCTGCCGCTGGTGTAAGCTGCAAATGGCCGTAGCCCACCCTGGAACATGGCCAGAAGGTCGCTGTCACTCATACTCAGTGTCACATCTGGCTCTCTGCACAAGGACCCTGCTCCAGCTGCACCACAACCTACAGACCACAGACAGAGTAATGGAGATAATTGAAATTTATGTAAATGTACTTTTTTTTTTAAATCATTACTAGACAGATTTAACACATCTTCCTGGATTTATCTCAATGAATTTTAGCATGTTGACAGCAATATATGAACCATCACCTTGGCTCAGATCCACATAGTAATTGTTATGTTGTCCATCTTCCGATCTTACGTCAAACTGGAAGCAGGCCCCAACCTGGTGGACCAAAGTTTCAGAGAGCAGGAGCTTGACCTCGCCAAGCAGCTCTTCAACAGAACCTGGTGTGGCCACAACTGCCGGAGGGGCACTGCTGAGCTCATCTGTAAAGGTTATGCTGTCTTCTGAGGAATAAAAGCCACAAATGTATTACACAACATTATCCCACCTTGTGATAATAGGGGGTGGGATGGGGAGAATACCTTGTTGAGGATGTGAACTGACACTGTGGCCCAGAAAGTGCATGGCCAACTGCTGAATGGGGCCAGTGAGGCCTTCCAGTCCAGGCACCGTGGGAGGCAGGATGAGGGGTCCAGAGGAGCCTTCATCTGGTGCTTTAAGTAGCGAGCCCAGGGTAAGCTCTACCCTGTCCACCTCCAGCCCCCAGTGGCGAGTCAACTCATTTATGTCCATCTGTACAGAGCAAGAAAGATTATGTAAGTATGTAAGACGTGATACAGTGAAAAGCCAGCAGAGAGTAGCTCCAGTGTAGTCTCACCCCAAGATATTCTCCCAGTTTAACTCTCTCAGTTTGGATCTCTCTGAGAGTCTTCTTGTCCAGGCTGTGGGTCAAAGCATTCTGTGCGGCCATCCTGGATGAGGTGTTCAGGTCCTGGACTGATACTACCGACATGACAGGGTTCCAGATCCTGAACTGAATGTCTGCTCCCACTGACAACACACCGCCATCCCGACTAGTCACCTACAATAGCAGAATTACATTTTATATGAGTGCTGGACTTAACACTGATCACTTTATATTTAGCATTAAAAAAAAATCTAATTAATTGCAGGCAGAATAAGGCTACACATTTAAGTATCAACAGGTGTTATCACACACTATTCCCAGTCAGTTTACTTTCTCCAATTTCACACTGATCAAGAGTGCCACCTGCAGGACAAAGTAAATCACACAATATAATGTCATATCAGAAAAGCTCAGAGGATACCTGGTCCACATTTTAATATTGCAAACCTCTAAACATCTTAACTATTGTACTATATTACTACTATTTTTCAGTAAAGCTCTTTCTTGTTCAGGAATGTAACATACATACGTTTGTGATGTATTATATTGTACGTTTGTTTTACATAGACTTTATGTAAATAACCTGTAGAATTTGAGGGAAACTACTCCTGACCACAGCTGTTTTTTTCAGTATCTCAGGACTTGAACACGTTATCCCTCACAGCAGCTAACTAATGAGTAGTATCGTGGTTTACCTGGCATGGGGGGATGTTGAAAGCACGGGTGCGCAGGTCCACTCTCTGCCACTGGTCAATGAGGGGCAGCACAAGGACAATACCAGGGCCCTTTGGAGGACAAACTCGACCCAGACGAAACACTACTATCCTCTGGTAGTTAGGCACCGTCTACGAACACAGTGAGTCAGAGTTGGTTGTTTTTATTCTCAACAAGTGAGTGGACATGCTGTGGGAGTAACTGATGGGTGACAATTTCAGCTTACTTTCAGTACAAACCATCCGGTTATAGGAAATGTTATAAAGGTGCAGATGTAGACGAGGAAGATGACAATCAGGTTGCAAATCCAGGACACCCATCCTTGGGAGGTATCTTAAAAGAAAAGAAACGGGTGTTTTCAGTAAACTAGTCATGGGGAGAGATGTGTAGCCAGTAAAAACAGTTGTATGATGTTGTCTGTGTCTTGAAGGGGAGCTTTTTAGGTCCTAACAATTACTCCAGTGGCATAATTTGAATGATCTCAATTTGGGCTTGGAGACTACATTATGTGGACAGAATACCTGCATTACAAACTGGGGGTGTAGCGTTTGAAACACGTGGTTTTACCAGGCAGGAAGAGCCCCAGGAGGATCCAGTGGTTTTGGAGCTCGAAATTTTGGCCATGCTGTTTTGTTTTAATCTGTCTCATACAAGTCCTCCAACTTTTATTAAATGCAATGCTATGTAGCATGGTGGATTTTCACCTGGCTGCAAGGCAACCTTCCCTCAGGGACAATGAAGTTAAAGGTGACGTTCAAACAACAAACATGATGGATCACACAGTAATAACACTTCGACAGCGTCCAGTGTTCATCATAAATGGTAAACAACACATTTTTCAGTTGCCAGAAAGTAGTTCTTATTGTATTAGATCATTTGAGGCTGGTTTGTTTGACTTAAGACCATCGTATCAACGTATGCGATAACGTGTTGTCTGCTTTTTGCGACCTACCAGTGAAGTCGTTTTCAGACACAGTGGGCATGTTGTCAAATGAAAGTCCTTTGTGATAGCCGCGCTGTGTGAAGCCATCGGTGTCCACAAACAAGCCAGGAGTCCTCGGACTGGAGGAGTCCCTCTGAGGGAGCCGCGCATACGATTTGCTAAACATTGTTAGGTAAAATAACTGTTATTTCTTATTTAAAGCAAGTTCATACGAATTATCAACTAGCTAGCGTACAGTTCTTCCGTGTTTTGCTCCATCTTTTCTTCTCGGTGTTTACTGACGGCTCGTGTTCTTCAGGATATGTGCTCATTACCGCCACCTAACGTTACTGTAGTACAACTAGGGTTTCCATTCCAAGACACAGCCTACGGGTCTTCCGTTTCAGATAGTTTGGGGTCAAATGTTACTGTACTGACATCCACAGTCAAATATGGGCTATTTATTTCATGTCCGAGGTCATGGAAAGATAATGTACAATTGTTACATATTAGCTGACATATACACTGTTCTCGATATATATCTGTAATACGCTGAAATTGGCCAATATCAGCCATTATGATATATTGGTCCGGCTCTAAATAATATTAATAAAATTATCATAGGTATTCTGTATAGTGTCTATTCTTTGTAGCCTATTTTTGTAATATATCTTGTACGTTCTTCTGTTTCTGTAACACTACACAAATGATGAAAAAAAAAATGACCACAGATGAGCACATTCGTTAAATACAACAAATACAACATTTCCATATTTATTATTTAGGACCAATACTTACATTCAAAATACATGTGTTGATTTTTATATACTATAATAAAAATGCTTTTCCTAGCAACTAAGTACCAATATAAAATAATTTCATACGTCTGTGGTTGTTTAGAACAAAATTGTGCAATAATATGTGAAATTTGTTATAATTAGAATGACACAAACGTTAATGGGCCTTTTTTTATAACAGACAGTTTGACAGACAACATGTTGCTTGAGGGCAGGTTTATTGTGTTTTCCTAGCTGGTGTCATTCGGCTTCCCACGATGGTTTGTTTAGTTTTTGAACATGTCACACAGCAGCTTCTCCATGGGTGTGCTGCCAATGGTCCTGTGAAAGAACAGCTGCTCTATTTTCTCAGAGCTCACAAAGTGAAGGGATGGCAGCAGAAGTAACAGTCTCCCAAACCTTGATGAACAAGAACAAAAAGGCTTTTTATATGACCAACTTCAAACACTCCAGATGTTCTCATGTTTGAAGATCTTTGTAGTCTGTCTGAGAGAGAGTTGCAGCAGGTTTACCTGGCACTTTGGCTGGGGTATAATGAATGGATGTGCTGACCTAGCAACACCTGTGACTGGTCCTGCAGATTCTCCACCTGCTCTGGGTCTTTGAGGCTGCGTGTCTCTGTAAGTCAAACAGCTGACAATAGTTTACGATGTCCATTCAATAGCAAATGCATATTGCTGAAGAAACAACTCCTTACCTGGCTTGAACAGTACGATGGCTTTCAGGCAGGCAAACTCCGTAGGGTCAACAGCCAGGGCCTTGAAGCGATTAAAGACCTCTTCCAGGATGCGCAGGTCAGCTGTGGGGAGGCTGATCTTGGTCTGCTGTGTGGGTGAAAGCTCTGGCAGACACAGAAGAGGACAGCTGTCCATGGGCAGGGACCACTGGATGGCACACAAGAGGAACATCTCACTCCAAGCTTCTTCAAGGAGAATCACCTGAAGATGTCACCAAAATATATGATTTATGTGTGTGTGTAAATCGGTTCAGTAAATACACAACAACATATGTCAGTCAGTCTCACCTGATCTCGAAATGGCAAGTGAGCAAAAACAGGCAAATTTTTGGCCCACTTGACAGACATGAAGAGAAGTCGTGCCGATGTCTCATATATACTCTCTGAACAGGAGGTGTATGGGGACATGCGACAGTCAGAGGGAGTCTGATCTCTCTCTGAATCATTGGTTGTCACATCAATATTCTCCTCCACTGTAAATTAGAGAGAGAAAGTTGCACAAATGTTTAGGCTACTGGGAGTACAATGTTGTTAAGCTTAAATGCTTCAATACAATTCAGATAAGGCAATTCTAAAGTTCGGTGGCTTACTGTATCATCCTTAAAGGCAACCCCCCCCCCCCTTATCAACAGCCTAAGTAGCAAAACCAAATCGAAAAGTGTATTTTCAAAACCAGGTAGGTACTCTTGTGTCCATCTTAATTTAACTTCTGTCATATGATCTCACCATCCTCAGGCTCCAGTTTTGCACAGGTTTCTGCAGTCAGCAGGCTGACCATAAAGCGGTGGTTGTTATTGGGATTACTGCAGGGCTGTATGGCAGCAGAGGTGGTGACCGAGGAAGTGACCAGAGGTCTACAGATGACTGATGAGTAGGTTGCAGAGGAGGTGAGCTCCCGTGTGGTGGCTAGGTGCTCCTTTTTAGTGTCCACACATATAGAGTCTAGACTGACATGTGCTGTGCTTCGAGGCTGTCGCTCATTCTGCACAGCTGCCAGAGGGACAGGTAAATAATGCATCATCCGAAAACAGTCATGACTTGACAGAAATGATACGTGCATAGATAATAACTTCTTCAGTGTTTTCTCACCATCTTTGTTCATGCCAGCCTGCAGACACTTCTTTAGTCGACAAGCTTGGCACTGGTTCCGATGAGCCTTGTCAACAGGGCACCTGCCACTTCCAGCCTGACACCTGTGACATTGACAATATAACCATTTCTGAATAAAGATATATACTATGTTAAAAAACTAAGAATTGTCTGTTGCACTAGTTGTATCTGTCCATCATATACATGGCAATTCTGACTGCCCTATAAGATAAAATTCACCTGTAGATGAGTCTTCGTCTCACACTGCGCTTAAAGAAGCCACTGCAGCCATTGCAGGCATAGATCCCATAGTGTTTACCACTGCTTGAATCAGAACACACTTTACACAGCAGGCTGTGGCCAAGTGCTTGACCTGGGACTGAGCTATTTTCTGTAGAGAACAGAAATAAATACTTAACAGTATTTCACACACTTTTGATGATTAATTGAAGACTTAATTGTACAGAAAGGTTCTTCATTAAATTATTCATGTATTTCTTCTCTTTTTACACTCTATACAAAACATTTCTGCATATAATTTTTCTAACATCTGCTGTACAGATAAACATTTAGTTTTTTAATTCTGTTGTAACTGTTTAGCACCTTTTCAAGCTCTTTCATATTACAACAGTTAACAGCTCACCTGCTGCAGTTCCATCTGTGGAGTCATTTGACTTGTCAGAAGAAAACATGTTGATTTTGGTCATGTGGTCCTCCATTTTGAGATGTCTTCTGAACTTCACTTCATAAACTGTTTTTGGAATAAATATAAGATTACTCCCGGAAGTATTTCCTAAAGTGTTTTTTGATGAAAGCAATTTTTCACATGCAGTGTTGACACATGGAAATGCTCCCAAAACACATAAGATGTAGAGTTGTGGTCTTCTCCACTAGAGCTTATAGTTAAAGTGTAATTTCTTCAGTGATCATAAGAGAGTTACTCCAGGAATGCTCAATGATATTGATCCGCTGCTGTTGTTCTTTCTCTGGCTGTTTCTGATGATAATAGAGGGTCAATAGAGGTCTTCTTCTTGCCTTCTCTCTGCCAGAATGAGTGTGCGAGTCTGAGTCGTCTGGAGGATTTCTGAAGGAAGACAAGGAGATTAGCACCAGGCGCTGTGTAAGCAAATGCTGATTTGTCATCTTCTTAATCTTTACTGCCTAGGGTAAATCAATCAGTCACACCACTTACAGACATAACTGTATTCAACAACAAAGAACACTGAAAAAGAAAAGGAGATTGATATTTTTATTTCTCATCCACACTGATATAAAATTACTTCATATATTTGGTGACTGCTGCATGATAAAGGTCACTGGTGTCTCTGGATTGATTCCCTGTTCTACGCAACCAGTCTTAGTTCTTCTGCATTATGCTGTAATCCAGAGATGTCCCATCCAAGATGCAATCTAATATACATGAGAACATTAGAAACATGACTTATAGCAATACATTTATCGTGACACGTGACTAACACCATTGTAGAAGAAATATAACTCAAGTGGTCCACAACTACTCATTTTAACTAGTCACTAGATTCTGCTAAATAGTCTTTGACTACTTGTTGTCACTGATCAAATTGTGTTACCCGACAGCTGCACAGGGAGCCATTCTGCTTAGTATTTCTTTTGATGCAAGTGTGGCTGCTTAAATGGCATTTTGTAGTGTTACATAACATTGTTCAGTCATCTCTTTAGATATGTCAAATACATATTTTGTATTAACTGTAATTGATATAACCAGAAAAGATATGTGTAAAGGAAAATATGCTTCAAATGTTACCTAGCCTTTTGTAAACCTGGTGATGCTACTACTGCCCACAGCACTGACTTGAGGTTTTAAAAGTTGACTAGTAATCAACAAGAGACTCACACAACATTATTTGTCCCACTCTCAGTACACATATGTTCCTCACCCTCCTGTTAACAGAGTAGTGAGGTCTTATACCATAGTTAAGACATTCCCTCTGTGCCATATTGGCCCTGTCAATGACACTAATGGCCTCAGGAGAATACAGCCACCCCAAATCAGTAAAGTAGCTTAACCTTCCATGAAATGTGGTCTCCTTGTTGGAGGAGGATCACGAAAGGGGGTGCTGAGAAGAAAAACAATTAGTGCAGAGATTGAAAGAGCAGCAACAAGTTGACCCTTAATTCCATTCTTCTGCCATATGGTGACCGAGCCTCCGCCTGCCTAATTAGTAACCCAAATGCAATTTATTGCTGTTATTGTTAGTGCAAAGTTCTGAAAATTGCTAATTTTCTCACTTCTCTTCACCAACAGGTGTTACACAGTGTATGGCCACAGAGAATCGTCATCAACACCTGTGCTCACTATTTTCTGTACAGTTCCATCAAGTTAGACTGATGGCTGTAGTCATTATTGCATATAGCTGATAATATCTAGTTCAGCTCTTTAATCAGATCAAACGTAGCAAAGACACTAACGATACTGATGTGACTGTGTCCACTTGACTTCTATCATGTCTGTAATCCTTATTAAGTCACTCTTGATTTTAGGAAAACAACATAAGATTGAAAACAGAGCTCTTTCTGTTGGCCTAGACTGGTGTATAAAAGGATTACAAACTAGGGGCAGTCAACAAGGGATGTACACACTCAGAACTCAGAAACTGTTGTCTAAGAACTAATAGTTTTTACTCCTGAAACAGGGTCCAATATTTTCAATGGTGTAGATATATAATTGTTGGAAAAATAATGCTTGTTTGTGTTAAAAACCTTAGTGACCGTGAAGAACACATGGGGTAACAGTTAAGACCACAGGAGGTTCTAGATGAAGATGTATCTGTATGTTTACAATCTATAAGATTAACCCTAAGGATGCCAGAATAATAATATGCATTGCTT
>JAVQJF010038377.1:0-12549 GCA_036023855.1 Gadopsis marmoratus
GTGTGTGTGTGTGTGTGTGTGTGTGTGTGTGTGTGTGTGTGTGTGTGTGTGTGTGTGTGTGTGTGTGTGTGTGTGTGTGTGTGTGTGTGTGTGTGTGTGTTTTCTGTGAGACTCTTCATTGTTTTATCAGGACACACATTTAGTTTAAGCTGTGCCTGGACAAAACAGAAAGCCGGTGGGATCTCATTGCATCTTCTGCAAAGGATCCGCCTATAGACTGCAAGTGAACTGTGAGTGGTAAATAAAAATAATGGCGACAAGTAAAGATTATCCTAACAAAGACTGAAATATTCACCAGCCACTATGTTTTAAAAAATAACACATAACATAAAACAATTTAACCAACTGATTATCTAATAGAATAACGTTTTTCTTAAACAGGCTTTCATTGTTGCAGTCCTTTACATTGCTTTACATTTTTATGTCTCAAATAGCTTTTTACACCTTGTTGTCCTCATGTATGAGCTTATGCTTGTCTGGATCCAGCTTGTAATGACATTAAATTTTTTTTATGGGGCTGTAAAGATACATGACGGTGGGAATAATTCTTGCTAGTGATTTGATGGTAGTGGAAAAGTCTGTGGAACAAGGCCCAACTTCAAGGAGAACTTTGACGAGAGAGATTCCTGACCTCCCTGCACGCGGTCAACTTTGAATCCTGCAAAGAACTGTGATTGTGATTCCTGAAATATGGCACATAATCAGTATTGCTAATAGGAAAAGCATGAAACTGAAGGGTAGTGTTTCCAGGGACGTGTGTGCCTATGTGTCCATCTGTGCATGTCAGCATTCGCTCTTTGTTCATCTGTTCATTTACTCTATCTCTTTATGTTAGTGTGTGATTGTGCTCTTGTCTTTGTTGTGTGCGCATTGGGTTCACCGGTAACTGTCAATACTTGGTTTCTCCCCAGCACGTCGATTTCCTTAACCAGCAAACTGTGAGCTGGAAAATAGACCAGTATTATGATGAGATTAACTTTAACGGTCAAGGATTCCAGATTCCAGAAATTCACAGAAATTAAGGACTTTCAGTGACGCTTTTCTCTTCTCTGCATCACGGTTCAGTTCAGCTGAGTCCATTGCTGGTTTTTTTTGCTCTAGTGAATTCTCATCGCCTCTGTGTGGATTTAATTTTGTGCTGAGTTACCACAGGTGGTAGAGTAGCTGCGAGAGACAAACAACCAGAAACATTATATGTTTAATGCTTGATACTGACAGAAGGATGTATTCCCCAACTGGCTCAGAGCAGGAATACATCCTTCTATGAAGGTTGCTTAGTTTGTACAGGTGCTCATTCACTTGTTAACCTGTAGGTCTATTTATTGTAGCATGCCATTAAAATATATGCTTACATGTAGACCATTAGGTTTTACTTGTGCGCTATGTTGATGATCATCTCTGGAAAAGACTCCTAAACGACTTCTACAACTCATTGCTCTTCTACAGTGTTCTGTAGTCTTCTTCTACGGGCTAATATGATGTGCTGCAATATGTTATTTACATGTTGCCATTTTTCTCTCATAACAAATTACCCTGACACCCACATCCTATATAGTGGTTGTAATATGAAGAAGTATGTAAGATGTTTTTGGGGGGAAATATCTTTCTCAACACTGTAATTGGTCGTTAGTCTACAATGTATAGGAGTACTCTGTTTTGTTAAATGTGTTCACCTTCCCAGAACTGAGTGTAATCTAACTCCCAGGTGTATGAGAGGGAGAGGTTTGCTGCATAAGATAAAGACACATTTTTAATGATTGAATTTGCTCCTCCACATGCTTCTGGTCTGCTCAAACTATTAAAGATCTGAAAATGTCAATTTCTTTAACATGTCCTCTAACAACTATGATATCAAAGTAAGCCTTAGATTATTGGAATATGGACACAGCTAGTGGGTTTCATCTTGTTATGAGCAAAAAAAGGAAAGCTGTATTTCTCTTTTCTTTGCTGATACAATGGATGAGGAAGATTAAAGACGTCTTGTCCTGACAACGCGGGGAAAAAAGTGAGAGAACAATCTGACAAGACTTAACAAAACCCATCGCAGAAAAGGAGAACTTCAAACAGATTCAAAATCTGCAGACGATGAAGGAGAGATGCAAACACACCACCTCAGGCTCTGTCTCTCCGCCTGCATGGCTGTCTATCTCCATAGCTGACTGTGTGTCAATTTGTCTGCCTTTCCCTCTACCTATTTTACAAAGTGGTATCT
The DNA here is from genome assembly GCA_036023855.1 of Gadopsis marmoratus. Lineage (NCBI taxonomy): Eukaryota > Metazoa > Chordata > Actinopteri > Centrarchiformes > Percichthyidae > Gadopsis > Gadopsis marmoratus. Next base: position 2,213 of record JAVQJF010038377.1, read on the forward strand.
ACACTGCATCACCGCTGCAGCAGCAAGTGCAGCCAATTCTCACTCTCGTGTTGCAAATTAGAGATCAGCTGTCATGTTGTCATTAAAAACCTGTTCCTCATTCAGCTGCTCCAACAAACACCGCAATTCCCATATCTCTACTGCATACTACACAATAAAGTAAAAATATCTTTAAATAGTACTTTGACATTGGATCAGATGTAACAACTGTAAGGTTTGATTAGCATCGGTGCAAATGACTCCCTGGGCAGCTCACACTGCACACAACTAACCACTGAACTACCAACTGAGTTTGACGTGAGTTAGCCTCCTGTCCTGTAGTATATGCAACACTTAAGTCACAGGATATGGTGCTAAACAAGCAACAGGACTTAAACCTGAGCTTTAAATTTTCTGAAATAAATATCAATAGAATAAAACTACAAAAACAAATGTTGGGCTAAAGGCCCAGTCACCAGCAGGTTATAAAGCAAAATATGTGGTTATATAAGTTTAGTGATATAGAGAGAACTCGCAGGGCTAGTACTGTAGGTAGCTAGGTAAACTACTGTAGCTGGTGAACTTCCCCCTCAGGATTGTATGTAATTTAATTAAATAAAGAGTTATTGTAAGGGCGAAAGCTCTCCAAGCTGGTGAGCTAACTACCAGAGCCTTTGTGCTTATGCAACTGGAGTGGTTTGAGAAGTTTCTATGGATGTTTTGGAAGTTTCACAACTGTGAAACTTGGAATAAACTTTAGCTGTAAATCTAACCTTACAGCAGCTGACGTTGTCTACAAAGCAGGTGGTGAGCACTGGACAGTCAAAACAGCAATCAAAAAAGACGTCTTTTCCTTGGACGCTCTGCCAGTACCTGTTTTTCATTTGTGTGTTCAGCAATTTGCAGCTATCAACAACTTGGCTAAGTGTAAAAGAGTTTTTATTACAAATCAACCCTGCATCAACTTGGTTTAGCTTGCTTAGTGAGCAATTAAATGTACATTATTTACATTAAAATGATGTAATGTAAGCTATAATGTTAATCTTTCACCATAGATTTTGCAAGACATTACTCATCTGAGGTCATGTTTGAACTGCAGCACATCCAATTTCTTTTCTTGCCCTATTAAGGCGCCTAACATCTTTCCCTGCCTTGTTCAGTCTCCAACATCAGAAGCTGGAGCACAACCTTGCATGTTGCGCTATCTGTCTGTAATTCCCACCGACAACTGTGTTAATGGATGACAATAGCAGAGAGGAGAGCGCCATATGTCTGAGCCTGGGGCAGCACGGAGAATGGCAGGGTGCACAAAGACGAACGGAGTGGGGGGGTGGTGAATGAAGAGGGGTTGAGATGAAAGGAAGAGGAGGAACGAGAAAGAGGGATGAAGTAGAAAAAAAGAAAAGGGGAAGCCGGTGAAATAGAGGGAGGAAAAGAGGAGAGAAAGCAGGAAGCCAGGAAGGATGGGAGAAATAAAATGGGGAGACAGAAAAAGAAGAAGGGACATTTAAACAAACTAGAGGAGGAGAAAAGAGGATAGGGATTTCTTCCTTTCCAGCCTGTTTTCTTTTCATATTTTTCTCTTTCTAATCCATACTATTTCCCTCCTTCCTTCCTCTTCATCTGCATCTAAATATCAATGATCAAACTGGAATCATTTCAGTCATGGCCAGAGGTTTTTAAGTGGATGATTGTTGAAGCAAATGCGCTTCCTGACTTGACAGAAGTGAGAGAGTGCGGTTTGTAGTGCAGCCATGATGGGACTCCAGCGCTGAACATCTCCAGATCTTTCAGAGGAAAAACCATTTCATTACACTTTCCAAGTTTGCTTTGCTTTTGCTCAGATAGTGTGGTTTCATTTTGACTTCATTTTTATTTTTCATAGGCATCCCCTTTCACTTTCTTTTTATTTGATTAGCATTTACAGTTATTGATTCCAATGTATGCATTTTTTCATTTGGTCCGTGGCTATATATAGCCAACAGTATACAGAGTATTTTACTTGTTATTGCTGTATGTTGAATGTAAACTCTTTTTTTTCTTTTTTGCAGGCAACAATGCATTTATGTTATCTTGATAATAGTATTGACAATTCACCTTTATTATCCAATCATTTTTTCATTGTTTTTGTTGCTCTGTTTTTTGTATTTGTAGTGTTTAATGTTGATTCTCCAGGTTATCTTAAACACCCCAAGCTTAAAAAATTATTTAACATTGGACAATAACAATGTCTTTGTCTTGATTCAATTACTTTAGCCCATGTCAAGGTTTAAGTGTATCTGTGGATATGTAGGGGGGCAGACAATGTGTGCACGAGACATTATAATCAGCTTTATGTATTATGTATCTATAACTGACTGCACCAAGGCTTCCACATGTGTTTGTGGCAAAGAATAATCATGAGGTGGAGTTTATGGCAGTCTGCTTCTAAACATCTTTGAATTTGACCTTCAGGATTTATTTCATGTTAGTTTGTTATGGCATCACACATTAGTATCAACCTTGTCTGAAATCAATTTACATTTGGACATGGTTATAAAACTTTCAGGATTCAAAACTGTGGGGCTATTCTGAAGAACTTTGGATTACAGTTTTGGTGGTGTCAGTCTGTAATGGCTTCTGATCAGAAGTGCATCTCCTCTCAGCTGGCAGTGCTCCACTTGTAGTGTTCATGAAACTTTTCTCTCTTCGTCCCATCTCCTTTCATGTCTGTCCTTTCATCTTCCCATCTCCTCCTCTTTCAACTTCCTGCATTACTCTTGTCCTGCTGCATCCAATCGCACACAAACTCGCACGTTCACATACACTCGTCGTTATCTCTCCACATACAGCTCCAAATTATGGAGTTAACCGATCCATTAACAGGAAGACGAGAGGGAGCCAACATGTCAAACATCAGACAGGACAGCTTGAGAGAAGTGGAGGGGACAAAAGAGGAGAGGGGAGGAGGGGACATCTTATTGAAATGGAAATAGAACAGGCCAATTAAAACATTTCACTGGGAGCTTGTTTGCATCTCCAGCTCAACTCTCACAGATTATGTATACAGCACATTATGAAGTAATGAATATGTATAAATTCAACTCCTCAATTATCACACCACCACTGGGTGTCAATTAATACTCTGTACTTCTCAATCATAATCCAAATACAGATATTTCTTGCTCATCCTGTAAAAGAATTCACATTTAAAGCACGTCACACTGAGACTGAAATTTGATCCCCAACAGACCTAATTTATCTATTTAACAACAGCCAACTGCAGTATATAGGCTTGTCAGTTATAATGTAAAGCAAATAAGACTTATTCTTCTTAAAGACAGAGTAAAAAGAGCAGTAATAAGTTATACAATTCTGTAGTGTTAATGATTAAAGTCATTATTTGTAATATATGTAATTACACCTTTGCAATCATTACTGACTGGCAATGAATATAAATGACTGTGAGCTGTCTCAGTCTCAATTATTTTAAACACCTGGGGCGATATACTGTACTGAAAATGCTTTTCTAGCTGGAACCGACAGTTTAGTATGCAATAAACCTCGGCATTTTTCTAATCGAGTTTAAATCTAGCAAATATTTTTGGGAACTTTTGAAAGCGTAACGTAACTTGCAATGGGAAAATTGAAAGTTAAAAAAGAATTTGAATGTTTTAGTTGCAGTAAACCCAGGTTTTTCTGGTCTGCCTTGATTGTGTCATTAGCTAGTATATAATATTAGGTACCAGCATTTGCTTGCTTTATAGCCTCTACTCTACTGTATTTTAACATAGTGCCTTTAGTCTTCCTGAAAATCTGAATGATGAGACTCCAGTTTTCTGTCCACACTTTATCCTCATTGCAGGCTTCCTCCACTAGTGGGATGAGAAACACTCCTGTTGCCCACCTCACCTCAGCCTTTAGTTTAGGCATTAAAGGGCAAGAAGTCTCAGAGGACCTAATTTACTGTACTGGGAAAGGAATTGCTTTACTGCTGTCACTTGTATTAGCTGCATAACTGAAGTACTCAGCAAACACGCTCTCTCTCCCCCCCCACTCTCTACCACGTATTCTCTGTATGTGTGTCCACCAGTGCACCCTGTCCCAGTGAAACCATGAGGTTCATGTCTCCAAACATGAGCCTGAAGCTTAATGTGAGACTGGAATATTTACAAAAGAAGACAGAAATTCTCGTGAACCCCTCTCGCCCAGCAGATTCTGCCAGAAGCTCAGCCTTTGAATCACATGGTCATCTTGCCTTCACTGCCACAGAAAAGAGCCCCTTCGGACTTGGACACAATCCCTTGTCCAGAGAAGGCAGTTTGAAAGAGCTGTTCACCTTTGCAGATTGACAACAATCATCCATGTTTTTGTAGTTAGGCAGTTTTGTAGTTAGTTACCAGTGAGAGAAATCAGCTAGGAGAATTTGTACAGCAGATATTTCCTTGTCTCAAAGCAGCAACGGAACCTGTGAAGAGTTAGCAAATCTCTGACTCTGTTTCATTTGACACAATGAGTGAGAGAATGCCAAGTTCTGACATGTTAACACTTTACTTGCTCTGTCAGATTGACTGTAGCCCTGCAATCAGGTGGCAACAGTTCTTTTTGTCCTGTTGGCACACATTCCTTTGCACATTTAGCAGAGGTTTGATGAGATAGACGGCATGGTGGATCAGTGGCTAACACTGCCCCCTCACAGCAAGAAGGTCCTGCATTTGAATCTGCTACATTTCTGTCACTCTGGGTCACCACTCGCCCCTTGCCCATTTTTATGTATTTCCACACTTTACCTTAAGGCAACAGGTGCTCAGAAAGGGAGACATGCAATGCCCCAACTGCATACGATTTAGTCTGATTTATTTTATGACCACTCAATCAGCTATTTGTTCATGGCCTGGTGAACGTTACCAGGAGTAATAAATGCTGCATGTATCTAGTGTATGAATCTCCCTGCTATTGCGCAATGGCTCTTGCAACCATTTATCATTCCAGAATGTACTGTATGTAGTGGTGCATACTATAGAGTTGGTTCAAGTCCCAGTCCAAGCAAGGCTTGCTTTGTAGTATAGACACCAGTTTGAAATAGAAAATTAACATTGTTAGTGGTGGTGGCAGTGTTAATTGAAACTCATAGTAGGCATTCATTATGACTGCTCTTATTTGGGACTGCTTGTAAGGGAAAGTAAGAGAATTTCTTGAATGAACATGTAGTGAAAATTTATGTAATAGCATCTAATCTGAGTCAGTCTTAGAGAAAATAATGCCGCCATGAGTTTCTAGTAGTGCTGAGACCTCTGCTCTCTGTCTCCCGCTCTGACAGCCTCTTAGATGAATGCTTTCTGCTTTCTGGAGCTGACTTTGTTGTTTTCCCAGGCAGCCATGTGCAACTAGGCTAATGAGTACATTTAGCTGGAAAATGCTGAGGTAACACTTTCATCACACTGCCTGTGTGTGTGTGTGTGTGTGTGTGTGTGTGTGTGTATGTGTGCGTGTGTGCGTGTGTGTGCACAGCCTCAGATTTGCGTATGTGTGCGTGTGTGCGTGTGTGTATATATCATCTGTTTATTAAGGTCACAGTGAGAGATTGAAGTTTGAGCTGAAAAAACTCATTTGAGACTCATCCTGCTCCTTGCATCACACCTATCTTGTCACAACCATCTCTTCCTCCATGCATTCCTCTGTCTTTAGCTCACCCCACTCCTCCTTTATCGCTCTTTTCTAACCTTCCCTCTATCGCTTTCTGACTCCCTCCCACTTTCTTTCCCATTCTAATACTGTTCCTCCCTCCTAGGTACGAAGGTATTCTTTCTTTTCTGTAAGGTGGAAAGAGCAAGAAGGCAGACATAAGGGGGAGTGATGTGCACAGCTGTTTTGAGAGGCTGGTGTTGTTGGTCATGATGACAATCTGTCCATGGATCTCAATTGTTTTGAAATTCTCTTAGGTTTTGCTGCAGTAAAAAGTCAATGTTAACTGGACAGCAACTGGACTCAGAATGAATCTGCTCATTCTGTTCCTGTCAAACAATAACGTATCCTGAAGCGTATTTGCAGAAACGTGTTGTTACAGTGTAAAGTGTCACACTCTGGAATAAGATTGAGTTTTCTCCAAACCTCTTTTTGAAACATTGCCTTCACGTAGAAGTCTCACAAAAATTATATTTTTGGAGGGGGTAACTGCTGTAGCTTGTGTGACTTGAGCACCGGTGTTTGCTCCTCAGCTGAGGAGGGCTGACTGGGGTGAATGTGTAAATAGTCAATGCAACATAGATTTGGAAACTATTTTTAATTGGGCAATTGCCAATGTGATTAACACATTCGTAAAAAAGAATCAATAGAGAACTTGTTTCTTCAGTGTTGTTACAGTGACGTAGCTGCTTAAAGGTTTTCCTATAATCAGGGAGAAAATACATTCAACTGGAGCATGATTGGTTACTACCGTTAAACTCAGAGGGCAAAGGATTTGAGTTTGTTTTAGTTCTTCACTCACTGCTGCAGTAATACAGAGAAAGTTGCTTGTTTGTGCACTTTGTGTTGTTAGTCTAATTATTGAGATTTCTAATCTAGCTTTACCGAGGCCAGTTCTTCACTTTTTCTTGCCCTGGTGGCTCTGCTTCTCTGCTCTGCTGATGCCTGTCTTCTGTGCATCTGTTCAGTACTGCAGGAACATTGTTTCTCCCCATCTCTCTGCACTTGTTTTCACAAATTCCGCGTTACAGAAATCCTACAGGGAAACGCTGCATGCAATGTTGTAGTGTTTTGATTTCTCGTTATTCATAATTATACCAGATTTTATCCCAAAGAAGAAATGAAATGAAACAGAGTGCTAATTAAACAAGAATCCAAAAACAAATATGAACATAAAACAGTGAGCTCATATTGAAAATGTGATAATATGGATGATTGTCTTAACAGTGGCGTTCACTCAGCTGCAAAGTTCAGAGTGACGATGAGGAAAATTCTATTATGGAAACGAATCCACGTCAGCATCTTTTACAGATCTCAAACAAATGTAGATCAACTGTTTTGCAAATAATAGCGTCTCTCCCCACCCTTAATAGTAGGCAATCACCTCCAGCAGGGGTCATTGCATTTGCTAGGAGGAAAGCAAACCAATTACAAGGAAGTTTGTGCTCAGCAAACCATGAAAATGCCACATCACATCATGCACACAGAAGGAACAGATGTTATTTTACCCCAAATGAACCACTTCTTTTTGCAGCACCAGTGAGTGTAACGTCACTGCGCTGACCTCTATAACACAAAGCATGTTCTAACAAGTCTGCGGAGGAAGACATTTACATGATTTCAGTCCAGAATATAGAGCTGAGGTTCTTTCTGCAAAGCGGTACAGGTGTTTCAACACCATGTCAAGTTAAGATGCAGACTCTATCTAACGCCCACACAGACGCACACAAACAAATACACTAAAAATGGGCTTTTTCTAAGTCTAATTCATCATTTATTGCTGTTTCCAGTTGAACGCTGTAGTATGTAGAGCTTCCAAATGCAAGGCTCCGCTCGCAGTACTTGTTGTTGTTCCTTATTTATTTATTTATTTTTGTCTTGTCTATTGTTGTAGTGCTAAGTTATTTACCCCCAGCAGTCAAAGCAACAGTATGAGGATTAAACAATGCAAATGCAGTTGTTATCACTGCTAATTCGACAATAATATGCTTTATGTTGATGATGTTAATTTGCCTTTTTTCAAACCCTTGCTACACACAGTTTTTCATTATCCCTACAGGTCATTCTTATTTTGTTTCAGTGTAAGGGGCATTTGAGCTGAAGGGCTTGTTTCTTGTTTATTTGGTATAAAAAGGCCCCAGGGCTGCTGTAAGTTGGCAAGAAAAGGCATCAATCAGTGTAACTATGCAAGGATCCCACATCCGCTGTTGGATCGGTTTTATGTCGTTAGTTTTGTCAGCCACTCCCTGTTTCCTCTTTATGCTTTTCTATCTTCTGTCTCCCTCTATTTGCACTGCTCCTCTTTCCTCTCATTTCCACCCCTCTAATCATATACTTGTATCTCTCTTGTGTGCATTTGAGGAGGAGGTGGGGGGGGCGGCTATAGTAATAAGACCATTAATCATTGCGAATAATTCGCAGAAAAATCAGCCAACCTTGTTGAATTTGACAGAAACCATATTGGATCTGCATGCTGTAACAAAAGATATGGTCAGATAAGACCCTTTGAGTGTGACCCATGAGGTATTCTTGCAGTGTTCTACACGAGAGTCTTTGTACAAATTCACTCTAAATTTCATCCAAACCAATGCATTTGTGGCTGCTTTTCAATTTTGTTGTCCTCTTTTTAGGGCAACAATTTACCGAAAAATCACAATATATGGTATTACTGCACGTCATAGTGACAAAGTGTTCTCAGATCTCATACATACAGTGTATACATTTGCTTTTCTAAACCCTATCAGAGCATCATGGCTACCGGTTCCATCCTTACTAAACAAATCATGTGGCCACTACGGGGATGATGCAGCAATTTCAAGAGCAGCTTATAAAATCAAAGCCATTCTTCCGTTAAAGTCAACTCTAATCAGTCCTGTAGTCTATAAGTGTTGGCCTTCAGGGTCTTTGACGTATGGCATGTTCCTGGTAGTTTCATTCATTTTAGCTTGTTAGATCCTTTATTCAACTTTACAATGTGCCTTTCACACTAAATTCTTTTTATTCAAACACAATGGTGCTTCTCCAGTCTCCATTCGTCGATCTTAACTCTTGAATCAAACATAATGTGAGGTTTCTTTAGACTAAGACTAGGTATTAACAGCATAGCAGTGTTACATCATGAATCAAAGTTAAATCACTAAAGTCATCACAAAGGCTATTTTTACCAGCCATAATTATGGCTGAGTGCAACTGCCCCCCCCCCCCCAAAAAAACGAATTTTCCATTGATTTACATAATCACAGCAGAGCCCGCCCACTTTCAACCCTCAGAGGCAGTAGTAGAGCAGATGCTCCTCATCTACAACAAACGAGTTTAACTACACAGAATTTTGTTATCTAAACATTTAAAACATGGTGGAGGCTTAAAACCTCATGTCTGACATGAGATGAAAAATAAACATTTCACATAAACTTTTTTTTTGCTGCTTGAAACTAAGCGTCAAGTCACATATTGTTTCAGAGGGCTTTTTTTCTGGTCGGTACCCACATGAGCGCTGTTTTAATGAGCTTTGTTCCCAGATGGAAATGTTTCAAAAACCTCTGTGTAGGGGATTAATAACTTTGGAGGAGGGAGCTGTAATAATAATTCTGGAATAATTCTGGAGAGTGTGTGTGTGTGTGTGTGTGTGTGGTTGTGTGTGCTGTACCAGTTGTGTCACTAAGAGCATGCCACTATGCATTTTATATTCAGCTACATCTGTGTCTACCGGTGTATGCATGTGTGTTAGTGTACTGGTGTGTGTGTGTGTGCTTATGTGTGTATCTGTCTGCCACGCACCACCAATAATATTGTTGTTGCTATGGAAAGGGCAATGTCACGCATGTATACAGGCGTACAAACACACACGGTGCAGTAATGTTACACATGAAGGGTGTCAGTAATGGGATTCTGGTCAGGCCAGTGTGCCCATGCTGTACTGAGCTAAGGTCATTGATACCACATCAGGAGCTGAGAGAGAAGGAGAGAGAGAGAGACTATTTGGGGGGGGGCACAACGAGATGGGCGAGAGAGGAAAACAAAGGAACACACTAGCAGAAAATGGCTGTGAAGCAGGGAAAGATGGGAGAAATGAACATTTAGCTGTTAGTTGGTGTTGGTTTTCGGTTGCTATCTAGTTTCCATACACAAAACACTGCAGCCCTAAAGTGTCATCCATTACACACATTGTCTTTTTTCCTCACCTCTCCTCTCCTCTCCTCTCCTCTCCTCTCCTCTCCTCTCCTCTCCTCTCCTCTCACACCTCCTTAAGGCAGTTTGCAGACAAGCACTATTTTCTACCCTGGTGAGAGTCTTTTCATTGTATGTGTCTGTCTGTGCACACATACTGTACAAGTAGGCATTTGATTCATGTATACATTTGTGTTTATGGCTCTGTGTGTGTGTGTGTGTGAAAGAGAGAGAAATGCAGCACATTTTAGAAGTGGCCATTTGCTTCCTGTGCCTGTACCTGCATATATGTGTGTGTGTGTGTGTGTGTGTGTGTGTGTGTGTGTGTGTGTGTTCCCCTGTTGTGAAAGGGTTGAAATCCAAGCTGACATCCCCTTCTCCCTGCAACAGCATATGCCCCTCAGCAAGACCACTGGGAGACTACAGAGAGGGAGAACGAAGGAGGGGGGGGGGGGGGGGGGGGAGGGGGACCGAAGGTAAAGTGGGGGCCCAAAATGAGCAAAAAGGGGGGGGACAAGGGGAACCTG
>JAVQJF010038382.1:0-25481 GCA_036023855.1 Gadopsis marmoratus
CAGGTGTGTCCATTCCCACGTGCCCATTGGTTGGAGTCTTTCCACTGGGATGAACACACCTGCTACCACTTCCCCCAATCTTCTTCTCCCCGGTTGCCTAGCAACGGGGAAGCGTCCTGTTGTGCCCACAGGTCCACCACATCACATACAGTAGTCACTGTAGCCATGCCACAGGCATTCCCTTAGCTGATGCACACCTAAAAAAAAAAAATGCAGCTACAGCAGCTACTGAGATACCACAGGAAGATAACAAGAAGCTTGAGCAGCTTGTGTTTCCCTCAACAAGCTTTTGATGCCGGAGAACATTGCTGATAGTGAAGACAACATGAAGCTAGAAAGCTAGACTCAGTTATCATCCAGCAAAGACTCCTCCACTGCAAACTTTCTCACTGCGACACTGCTGCTCTCTGCACAGCAGCAGTCTCCTAAACAGAACAGAAGTTAACTGGAAGCAACTCCAGTTCTACAAGTATGCGCACAGGCCATTGTTGCTCTATATCACAAATTAAAGAAAACGCCGGAGGACTGCGAATAACCCCTTGCATCAAATTTTAATTCAGTTCTAGTATCACATAATAATTTTAATTCATTATATTTCATCAGTATAACTAGTATTCGTGGATTTGTCCAAACATAGCTGTTAAAAAACCCATATTAGTCACAATATATTCTACAATAATATCAGTAAAAATTGTATCAACTGCAAATAGACCAAAACGACATGAACACACACTAAGGAAAATGTAGAAAAACATTCATAAATACACACACACACACACAAACTACTGTAGGAGTTAGAAGAAAAATAGCAAATATGGCAGGGGAATCTAACTCCATTTTGTCATCAGTAAATAGCAGGGCCAAAATGATGTGTGAGAATGAGTACAGAAGCACACGAAACAGGCTCACACACATTCAGGCGGTAGCTCCTCTAATCCTGGGTCCGTTATCTGCTGTTTTCAGCCAGCAGCGCTGCTGTCAGAACGACTAATGGACTTCAAAAGAGTGAAGAATGATGACCACCCGCACAAATGGGCCTGCCAGATACAAGATAGGGTATTAGAGCAGCATTTCAAACAGGGAGATTATTTATTTCAGTCTGCTGGTGAAAATATGAACATATGCTGCTGCGTTAACACAGCTGTCTTGTCTTGTATCGTGGAAAAGGGCAAACTGGAAACCGTTGTTACGCCGCTGTATACACAGACACTGCTACAGGTGTCCCGGTGAAATGTGTGGGATGACGCTAACGTAGCGAGCCTGTCACTTCTTATCGGTGCTGGAAATTATTGGGGATGTGCCGACGAAGCGGTGGTTTGATGATGACAAGGAGTTCGATTTGGAACTGTGATTTCTCTGTCTTGACGCATCAAGAAAAAAGACCCATTGAAGGAGGGATTTCAAGTGTGGTTAAACTCATCAGTCTGCTGATATTCTGTATACAGCAAGCAGAACCTAGTGGTTCAGTCATTTTATCATTTAAAAGAACAATCTGCAGTTTTTGTACTGACATTTTCCAACTTTTAACAGTCAGTGCTGATGACTCAGCTGTGACTGTACTTCAGTGTCAGCAGAGATTTCAAGGACAAGCCGTCCTTGATACTGAAATTTCACTATAAAAACTCAAGACAACTGCATTGCTTTGTTTTACCTATAATTTCACTACGTTTCTGGTGAATATGACATGACATGATGGCTCATTAACATGGCTGATGATCAGTTAGAAAAAAAACTAGCTTCTCTTAATACAACGTTTTTATGCAAATGGTGGTGACATATGATGTTTTCTAAGATGTAAGATGGTAGTTGGTACTTTTATATGTAGGCGGATGAAAAACCTGAATGAATAGAGAAACTTTAAAAATGCAGATAGTTTCATACAGGTGTATTGCATGATTAAACAGCAACCTAACACTAGCAAATCACCTCTAGTTGTTAAACTTGTCACCTTGCTGTGGTGATGTAGAAGTGTACGGGGTGTGTGGTTACAGGTGCAACAGTGAACACATCTGACGACACCCAACCCAGTGATATTGCGTGAGGACAGTGGTGCAACAGACTTGCTCTGTAACAGGAGCAGGCCCAGTTGACCTGGACTCTGGACACCACAAAAGGAAAAGATCTTAGTGGTTTAATGCTGTAATGAAACATTTCTATCATGATGGGAGTGAGATGTTCCACGGCAACAACAGGGCACAAGCAGTCATTAAATGCTTCAGTGAGTATGGAAATGATGTGCATCATATGCTAGACGGCTTTAACAGTCACCAGATCTCAAAGCAATTTAACACTTTTGGGAGATCCTGTCTCCATCATCAAAAACCAAGGGAATATAAAGACATGGTGAAACAAAACACCTTACTAACATGCGTGACAAATGAAAGGAAACAAATGGTAAAATGATATCATTTATGATGTTTTTATCCCCCCTCATTTGCCAGGAGTCATTTTGGATTTGTGGTGACATTGGGAGCTTGTCTGCAAATATATGGTGACAGGGAGAGCGTTTAGATTTGTATGTAAATATAGGGCGACATATATGATGACACACTGGCTTGTTTCCAGTGTTCCAGTGAAAGGAAATCTTAAAGCTTAATTTTCCCATTTTGTCATTTTGGGAAATTCTATGCTTCCAACTTTGTGGAAACAGTTTGGGGAAGGCCCTTTTCTGTTTCAGCATGACTGAGCCCCAGTGCACAAAGCAAGGTCCATAAAGACATGGTTGGATGAGTTTGGTGTGGAAGAACTTGACTGGCCCGTACAGAGCACTGACCTCAACCCCACTGAACACCTTTGGGATGAACTAGAACGGAGACTGCGAGCCGGGCCCTCTGGTCCAACTTCAGTGTCTGACCTCACAAATGCTCTTTTGGATGAATGGGCAGAAATTCCAACAGACATTCCTCCAAAATCTTGTAGAAAACCTTCCCAGAAGGGTGGAAGCTGTTGTAGCTGCAAAGGGGGGACCAACTTCATATTAATGCCTATGAATTTGGAATGGGGTGTCATTAAAGCTCCTGTAGCTGTAATGTGTAGGTGGCCCAATACTTTTGTCCATATAGTGTAACTGGTACTTGTTAGTGACTTAGGAGGACGTCTTCTTCCTTGATATCATGACTTTTATGCAGCGCAGCAGTGTTGCCACTCTCTTCGTGGACCAGCTGCCAGATGTCGCACGAGCATTTAGGCACTTTCTCTAAAAGTCCTGTCACCTCTTTATAAAGCCGCAAGGGACATTTATGTAAAAAACGGCCAAGGTATAAATGACAAAAAGCCATCACATTAACAAACAGACGAAGCCAGCACCATATTCCATATTCCATGTCTTAAAAGGGGTTAAGAAAAGACACAAAGGTAAGAAGGACTGGTTGCTCCTGTAAACTCGTTTGAGCCCTAGATATTGTCATAGAGAGGCATGGCGTCCTTTTACTATAGTAACATGTCACTTCTGTTTCTATGGTAATACATGTTGGAGTGACCTGCCCGTCAGTCATCATGGGGACTAGTGGAATGTGACAGTGGCATCTATAGCGAGTCATTTGGTGTTACCGTTACCACGACGGCTTAGTGCTGTGATGAGTTATCTCCCATGAGCCTTTGCTCTGCATGCATTGTGTCTGTGCTCAGCTATGTAGACTCACTGGGTCTTTAGAACTACTTTTTCACGCTCACATTTTGCTGCATGGTTGTTGAGGCAGTGCCCACACTGAATGTTACTACTCAAGCATACTCTATAGTATATTATACAACTAAATGACTGCAGTTGTTTGTGCACGGCATATTATCAGCTGCAGGACAGGATTATCGAACCCAGTTACAAAATGAGTTTGCACTCCTTCTAAGCACCAACACTCCCATCCCACTATCCTGCCAACCTTCCACTTTATCAAGATCACTAAATGGGCTTGTGAAATTCCCAGCAAGACCATCTCTCTGTTGTAGTCTATGAGTCAAACTGAAGGGGATGGAAATGTCCTCAGAGTTGTCTTGAATTTGCGCACCATGGCAGCAACGCCAAGAAGAGAATTAATCAAACAAGTTCTGCAGAGATTTGGAGATCTTTGAGAATATATTTGATAATGATGGGTCGGTTAACAGCGTAACTGTGGAGACACTTCATTTTATTTTCTTCCACTCTACAAGCAAAAAAAATAAATGATATGGGGAGATTTTTAACTCCCTCTTTCCCTGTAGTGCCGCGAAATAAAATGAAGGCGCTAACCAGCAGCTACACGCACAGGCTCACAGGCATGGTAAGACAGATATAGAGAAACACTGTTTGGATTCTACTTTTTAATGATAAATTGGATAATGAGCAGTTTGATAGGATATTTAGTGCATTCTCAGTGGTACCACAAACTGAGAGCGGGCTTCCTGGAGGAACCAGCAGTGTGCAGATTATCACAACCACTTTAATCACAAGGCATGATTAAGAGGAGAAACTGCGGCAAATGCAAAAGTTATGATTGCAGCAGACATTTTGGCACAGAGAGACAAAAAAAAAAGCAAAAGAGGCATGCCATAAGACAATAACTGTTCAGCCTTTCTGCTCCTGAAATTGTACTAGACAGAAAAACACAATTTCAGGTCAAGCTGCTTTTGTGGAGAATTATTGGAGTGTGGGCGTACTTTGAAAAATACGCAATTGTAGCTCTGCCTTGAGCCACTTGAATTTTTGAAGACGGCAAGTTAAAATATAACAGAACCATGAAATCTATGCAGTGCAACAGCTTCTAAAACATGCACACCCCATGAGTCCATTAACCCAGTGTTGAACCTTGGAGATATAAGTTTTGAAATTGAAAATGCATAAAAAAGTGAAAAATGTGTCAAGGAAGTGACATAACTCCCCTCGCTGCCAGCGAAAAACCCGCTTATTTAAATCTGCTTGTTAAAGCATTACTAGTGGAGTACTTTATCTAAATCTGCCTTTTTGCACAATCTTGACACTCTGCCTAGAAAAGTCCTAAAACAAGTGAAACTTGGGAAATTTTTAGAATGAACACTCGTAATCGAAACTGTAGTTACATATATTTTAGGAAAAATACAATATTGGGAAAGGAAATGAGACCAACACATCTCTACACAGAGAAGGAGGAGGTACCTAAGCTAAATATGAGGTTTTCAAAGATTTTAAACTGATTAGCCGAACTGTGAAACAGCCAGATTGGTTTTTAACTTTATGCCTTTCATATTGTTTTAATTGATCTAATGAACTAGTTTAATAAACAAAATTCTAATGTGATGCATTTATTTAACATTTGCTTCCTCTGGTAGCTAAATACATCACACCCTGCCTGCTGGTATTGGCTGGGGGCTTCACACCCACTGCCCAAAGGTTGAGGAGCGGAGGGCAGGTACAGGCACCCACACACTTCTAGTGGCTCATACGTGATGATTGAGGGGGATTATTTTTGTAGACGTCTATATATTGTTTTTATGAAAGGCCCACTCATTCTGCCTTTAAACTAGGTTTGTTATCTTTTAGCAGAACTACTTTAGCCGCTGTTACTTTCTTTCTCTTTCTCTCTATGACGTTATAACTATAACAGCACAATGTGGCCATAATAACAAGGCAACAGCAAATGCTAACATATCAATATGATAACAATATCAAGTTTCAATTAGCTAGCTAATATAATCCACCATATGCTACTGGTCATAGCAGACCAAAGAGCCTCACTCCCTGGGTCTATCGCATTTAGCAATAGTGTGTTTTATTGCTATTGAATGTATCTTGTCGTTTGCGAGAATAAGAGTGTGTTGTTGCTTTTAAAAGCTTGAGCTGTATTTGAAGCTGAGGGCTGATAAAAAGCACTTGGAATAAAGTATTAGCTATAAAATGGTTGTTCAATATGAATAAAGTAGATGCAGAGAATATAGTTGTATCTGGTTTTAATTGGTATGCTCCCAGTTATTTGTAGCAAACCTAAGATTGGCAAATGCTTTTTTTTCTGGCATGAAAAGTGTCTCGAAGTAATTGGCCGTGTTAACATCAGTTTATATTCACCAAACCTGAGTTTGAACTGAAACTTAAAATCTGCATCTATCTAATCACCATCCATCTGTCCTTTCATCCACTCATCCGTCCATTTGCTCGTCACATATTCAGTTTTGAGCCTCGGAGGCAGCAAGGCAAGCAGATGTTCTTTTCCTCCCTAACTTCCTCCTGCTCGTTCCAAGGGATCCTTGAGCCCTGCCAGGCATGCTGGGAGATGTGGTCACCTGTGCTTTCAAATCTCCTGTCTCATCCTTTCAGCCACCGCCTGAACTTTGTGAGCGACGGAGTGAAAATCGACCACTAAATTGAGACAGAAGCTTCCGAATGAAAGTGCTGTACAAAAAAAAAAAAATCTAAATCTCAAGTCACAAATTAGATCTGCCGGCGGTGACCTTTAGAGCTGAGCTAAGCTGAGGTCAGTGTCATACTATCGCGCTGAATCGCAGCAGGATGGAGTGAGCTTCCTGGAGTAATGGCTGGTAATATTATTATCTCACTCAGTTTAATGGCCACATCAGTGCCCCCCCCCCCCCCTTCATCAGCTCTCAGTCTGAGAGTCTTAGAAACTGCAGGTCTTTTCCTTCTGGGAATCAGACAGACAGAGAGAGAGAAAGATGGACGGTAAGAGAGAAAAGTGGAAAAGAAAGGCGTAGCGTTTGAATAAAAGATAAGGTTGGAAAAGAGGAAGTGGTCAGGTGTAAGGACCTATAAAGATGTATAGAAAGATGAAGAGGTGGAGAAGGGAGAAATGGAGAGTGAGATGGAGCAGACAATCAGGGAGTGAATGGAACAAGTCAGGTGGCAATAAAACAAGAGAAGGAGAGGAAAGACAGGAGGGGGGGAAAAAAACAGTTACTGACAGCGGCCATTATCTTCCTCCTCCCTCATCTGTCATCATCAAAGCGGCTCTGTCACCACCTCCTTACATCAACACCACACTACCACCACCTGGGACTTAGGCAGGAAGAGAGACTCAAATCAACGAAAAATGGCTAAATCCAAAGTTTGAGACAGTGGTGTAAAACTAGACAGATTCAGCTTGTCTGTGGCATTATCGGTGGTGCCTTGTAGACTCAAACCCCGCCTGTCTGATGCTCAGAGCAGGTGAAAACAAACACTAAGGGTTATTTGCCAGGAACCGTTTGATCCGGGGCTGGGTCGCCTCTGGCTGTCGGCTCTTTACAGCAAGGAAAAACATCTAATCCGCCTTGAAAGAGAGAAAGGGGAAAACAGCGAGGGGTAAAACAGAAGCGGCGGAAAGCAGAGAAACGATGACAGGTGGGGAGAAGAAGAAGAAAGAGGAGAGAAGAGAGACGGGGGATGGAGGTGAAATGGGAGATTGATAGCTCGTAAGGAAGAGTCGAGACAGGGAGACATTAAACTTTTATGATGTCTGTGGTGGGATGGTTGGCTTGGCTTTAGCGATGCAGCAGCTTGGGAATGTGTGAGAATCAGTCGTCAATTACAAGTTATTTGTCCTTCCAAAATAAGAGCTCAGCTGTTTGAAAAGGTGGCACTTGTTGCATTTGTGTGGTTGTGACAGTAAAAATGTTTTCCACCGTATATTTATACACTTTAGACATTAAGATTTCCATTAAAGGGAAATCAGAAAGGTACAGTATACAAAGATATTTTAGACAACAGTGTCCAACTGGAAGGCACGAATGCACAAAGCCAGATCCATAAACAAGGTTTTTCTTTTACCAGTTTGATGTCAAAGCCCTGGACCAGCAAGTTCTCCACGTTAAATGAGCAAGGGATTCCTTCTGCTGCTGGTAGAAGTTGTGGGTTTGGTGGGAGGGGCTTAGTGTGGCATTTTGCTGACCAATCATAGCACCCCGAGCTCCTCCCTATGTGGACTGGGTGACGTTGTTAATACATCCACTAACTTCCTCCTTTGCGTCCATCAAAAAGGAGTCATAATCCTCCAGCTGCTAGATGTTTAGCCGGTGATATTAAATATTCCACTCACATTACATTTAATGTTTAATCATATATGCTTTTGCACAATAACATATTATTGAGAAACTATTTATTAGCCTGTAGTGTAATTCTTTTAAAGAATAAATAATATCTCAGACGTAGGGTATCCTTGTGTCTATTTGGCTGATTCCTGTCTGAGCACTCATGTTATTAATCATGTGATCATCATGTGAACTGATCTCAAAGTCATTCTTCCTAACTTAGCTCTTCAGAGCATTTGCAAGTGTAATTCTTGATGAATAAGGGCCCTGACCTCAACCCCATCCACCTTTGGTCTGAACTGGAACACAGATTGCAAGCCAGACCTTTTCACCCAACATCAGGCTGTTAGAGCAGCACATGAATGAACGTGGTTTTGGATTGAGATGTTAGCAGCCACATATGAGTAAGGTCAAGCCCTATAGTGCCTTCGCTGAAGTGACAAAGTTAGGTGTAATTGGCATTTTCAATTATTGACAAGTTTCAGTGAGAGAACCGATTTACTCTGATTAAACTAGAAATAGTTTTCATATGTCTAGAAAACCATGGCTTTGCTCTGACTTGCAGTTTAGAGTGTTTGTGTTTTGTTGGTGAGTCAACCACTGAGTAATGACGCATTCATGTAACTGCCTCTGTCTTTGAAAGACCATGTTGTGTGTTAATACACATGAAGAGGCAGGACTGAACGTCTGAACACATACCAGAAAGGAAAACCACACTCACCCCCCCACTTGTAGACTCCCATCCAAACCACAGACAGTAGCTGTCTGACTGACTGTGAACCACATCCAAAAGGCTTAATGTAAAACTGTGTGTTTGCTGCACACCTTCTCACTCACTGCTGGACTGATTTCAGTAAGCAATCTGTAGAATCTTTCATCATGCATGGAAACATATGGACAGTACGGGCAGATTATCACTCAAATACAAATGTATTTACACATAGCAGCATGTGAGTGATTCAGTGTGAAGCACACTTACACTTCTGGTTAGCACTGTTGTTAGCATTTGCATTCCAAATGTCAAAGCAATCTACTTACTACTTGTGTACTGCTGCACACTTAGTTTTATTATTAATTACAAGTAATTAATAATAAAACCAAGTGTGCATTAATATGCAAGTTTGCATATTAACGAATTTCAGTATTGTGCGAGTTAATTAACGCAACGGTTCGACGTTTTGGGAAACATGTTATTTCATTTCTTGCAGAGGGTTAAATGAGAAGATTGATACCGCTCTCGTGTCTGGGAGTCAACTATGGAGCCAGACATACGAGTCAATTAGCTTAGCTTAGCATAAAGAATGGAACCGGGTAAACGGCTAACCTGGCTCTGTCCAGGGGCAATAAAATCCGCCTACCAGCATCTCTAAATCTCGCCGATTAACACATTGTGTCTCTTATGTTTAATCCATACACAAACACAAAGAAGTTGTGGTTTTATTTGGGACTGTGCAGGACTATTACAGGGAGACTATTTAGGCACAGGAAGTCACTGCTGTCACTAAATGTAACTAAAGAGAGAGATACAACTTGTTAATTAGTGAGCTTTGAACTGTTGGCAGACATATTTTTAAAGGCTGCTTCCAGTCTTTATGCTAAGCTAAGCTAGTTTCCTCATCTAACGCGTCCCAAAGTGTTGAACCATTCTTTTAAATGAATCAAAAATATGTAATTGTTTAATCGAGGTAGAGCACTCTGAGCAACTGAGAACAGAGATTTCCATCCCAGTAATGAAGTTGTTTCTGGGAGTTGGAGAAACAGTTGACTAATCAGTGCTTTGTAGGCGGGATTAAGAATAACGTTACCATGTTCATACGTACAGTATCTAGCTAGCCACATAGCTACATCCATAACAGAAATGATCAACAGACAAATAGGTTGTTAAAAGGTGGACTTACAGATATGACAACTATTAAACTCTAAAATCTTTTCAATTGCATAGTAACTGCTGCCACAACTTCGGTATGATAGTTTAAGATAAATGTGCCTGAGTGAGTGTGAAGCAGGATGTGGATGCAAACAGGCCAGTGGTCTCTTTCCCTGCAGGGAAAACTAAACGTAAGACTGGTGGCTTTTAAACATCAGCAAGCAGAAAGAGGGCTGTTGGCGAAGCTGTTGGATGGGTGCGGTGGATCCGTAGGAGCTGGACAGAGCTTTGATGAACAGGAGCTGCTGATAAAACCATCTGCTTGGACTTTGTGCTATTGGCTGTTGTTCATTCTGTCCACATCTTCTGCGCAGCACATCTGTTCTCTCGCTGTCTACCTCGCCGTCCCTCTCACGTCTGCATTATCTGCTGGGTTTCCATCCAAGGATTCTTTTGAAGTACCAAATTTGAAAACTATAACCTAATCAGATTACTTGGCATTACCTCTTTCATTTTATGCTACTTTATACTTCATATCCACTATGTTTCAGCAGGAAACATGGTGCCTTTTACTCCACTCCATTTATTTGACAGTTATAGTTCCTAGTTATCGTGGAGGTTATTTTGGAGGATCCACTGTTAAAATTGAATGCTTTTTTCAGTGAAAAGAAATCTCCCACTTAAGTAATTGTTTCCCTGTAATTGAGTCATTTAAGTCTTATTTTCTTCATCAAAAAAGTGAACATAGTATGAATATTTTAGCCTATTTCAGTGCCAAATAACTAGTTTTCATACATTAAGTGCAGCGGCCTTCCGTGTGCTTTCTGGCTTCAAGGTATTAGGCACTTATTTCTAGGACATTTTGGAACTACCACTCAGTTTTCTTCTCATCATCTTTTCAGGATGGGGGAGTTGCTCAACAATATATGAAGTAATCAAAACTAACTCCACTATGACCAATTACAGCAGTAAACTAGTAATTCCATACACAGTAATGCATCCATAATAATAATCCATTAATAACACTATGAAATGAGCCATTCTGCAAACTTGACTTTGGAAGCTTTGAAACAAACTATATAACTTTGGCAACTGCAAGATAATAGTAAATGCTGAAACATACTGTTATACTAGCACAAGTCATAAAGTCAGCATACTGACTCAATAATGTCTGTTATACAACAATATTCGATCTGAAGTTTGCTAACATTATCCACCATACAGGTCATACCAGACCAAGTAAGACTGTAGCAGCCACATTTCTGAGCATACTGAATTAAGTAAAGGTGAGTTTTATTGCTTTTGAATTTGACTTTTCGTTCCTTAGAGGAATGACGTATTACTTCTTCTTTCAAAAGCTACATAGTTTCACTGTAGGTACACTTTCCTAAAGGAATTACTTTAAATAAATGCGTTAGACCAACTGTAAAGCAGGTCATGTTATGAAACGTTGTCCTGAACTGTGCACGATACCTGAAACAGTCTGTTGCAGTGTGTCTGTGTTCTCATCATCACAAAGCATGGACTATGGCAACATTTATAACATTTGCTGAAATGAAAGTAAATTACTACCTGCCCAACATTAATTTTTCTTGGCACTCTGGCGATGGAAATGCACCCAATCTGTATTTTGTTTTTTGTTTTTTCTGCCATTTCGAAAGTTCAACTAAAATTAGCTTGACATTTGGATGGAAACAGAGCTTATGTGTGATTATTCACGTTTCCTTTTTTCTCCTCTTTCCTGCTTCTGTTTCTTATCTCTCCTCATTTTAATTTCTCATCATCACTTACTCCCTGTAAACTCTCGTGCCCTTTTCCTGCATTCTGCATTTCTTCCACTCTGCCCCCGTTTTCCGCTTCTTCTTCTTCCTCTGTATCATTTGGCTTTTGGATCTTTCACTCTGTGCTTTGCATTCTTTCGTCCTCTCCTTTCTGGCCTCTCCTGCCAACTCTTTCCCCATCTTTTCCTGTCCTATTCTGTCTCTCTGTCTCTCTTCCAGATCACAGTGAGTGTGGCTCAGGGCCAAGTGCGGAGTCCCTCCCCTCAGCCTCGCTATAAAAGCTATGCCTACACCCAGGCTGCATATGTCAAGTCGCCCGAGCAAAAGAGGAGGCGTTGTACTGATCAGGTCCGTGTTTCGTAACACTAACCCTCCACACCCAACGTCCATCTGTCGCTGCATGTCTTGGCTGCGCACCTGCTTGTTTTTGTCTGCCCTTGTCTGTCTGCGTCATTGACAACAAATGTCCATCATACCAAGTCTACGAGGGATCTTCAAACGTACAAACAAATGTCTTCCAACAGGTGCTTGCTTCAAAGAATCTTAAGCTTAAGAGGTGGCGTGCCTTATGCTGCCCTTGTACCGTGAAATGCATTAAAATGTGGAATTACTGTCCACGTTTTTAAGCTTGTAGTGAAAAAGTTACAATTCTAAGACTGAATGTGAAACTATGACACTTGAGTTGGACATTTGTTGCATTGTGCCTGTCAATTGCATTGTGTTTTACTTGAATTCATGGTATTAATTTATTGTATTTATCTTGCGATGTCATATATTAATTTTAATAATTCATGAGTCAGAACTGATACTAACATTATGAATCAAAATTTGCTCTTATTATGCTTACTTGCCACAGCTAGGAGTCAATTAGTTTAGCTTGGCATAAAACAAAATGTTAGCATGGCTCACTCCGAAGTTACTCCGAACAAATACACCTCTAAAGCTCATTAATCGTTGTATCTGATTTATGTGACGAAAACTATTTCTCTCTGGGAGACTCTTGGGGGACCTCTAAGATCTGCATGGTGCAAGGGTCACGTTACCGATGCTATGTCCACATCACATCATCAGAGGGAAATTACAAGCAGCTCAGTGGGAGAAAGAAAACATTCACGTCAGTCTCCATGTTGTACTTTCGAGTCTGAAGTAGCTTCTACTTGGTGACAAAACTCCAGGAGTGTCAACAAACCACGTTAGCTGTTTCCCGGTTTCCTGTCTTTATGCTTTAAGCTAATCGGATCACCTGTTGGCTCTAGTTTCTAGACTTGAGAGTCATATCGATCTTCTCAATTAAATCTCAGCAATGAAGCAAGTAAACATATTTCCCAAAATGTCAAACTATTCCTTTAAGTCACAGTAGCACTTACTTAACTGTTGTCTGTACATCACTGCTTTTACGAACAACAACTGACAGGAAAGTTGGCTTCTTATATGTCACCATTAAATACAACAGCACCCTGAAACACAAAAACATAGCTACTGTACATGTATATGTCCTCTCTATTCCAAAACATGACATTTCACAACGTTCAGATGCATTACCAAAGCCGTCACCGTGGGCTGCGTGACTAAATGTGGCTCATCATCTTCTCTGACTCGTGTGGAACGTATTCAGAAACTGTGTCAAATATTTAATGTACCAGCAGGGGGCTCGACTTAACTTGGCTGGCATCTAAAAGGCATCGCAAGAAGAGGAGATAATTTGTCAGATAAGCTTTATTCAAGCCCACCCGCAGTTCTTTGAAATGCAGGCTGTAAAGCAGAACTCTAGCATGAAAACCCTGTCTCATTGCAACAAAGTTTTCCTTTGAAGGATATGAGGAACAAAGTTGACATTTGATAATGCCTTGTCCTCACCTTGCCTCAGTCAGACATATTTTATATAGACAACAGAGTGCATGAAGATACACTTTTAAATATAGGCATGTTAAAGATTATCACCGACCTAAACATCTGACATGCGTGTTTTATATTTGATTATACTTCACAAGCTGTGAGCTCTGTTAGTACAGACTAACCTCTGAGTCTCTACCATCAGACACACTTGCAGTACACCACAGGCACGAAGACAGAGCGGAAGACTGAGCGAGGCTGGACAGTTATTAGCACCGTGGATGGGTCCTGTGTATCTTTTCGGGACCTTATTACCGGAGAGAAGAATAGAGCGAGAGGAGGAGCGTGGAGCCGAGATAAAACCAGAGAAGTTGTTAGTGTCCAGATATAGCGGGCACACAAGGAGAGATATGGGGAGAGAGAGAGAAAGAGAGACCCACAGAGAAAGACAAGTTGTTAAGGCTGGACAAAGGCCAGAACTGCTTGTCGGCACCGGTAATGGCTAACACTAACAGGCCTTTCCTCATCTCTCTCTTTCTTCTCTGTCTCCCGCCTTTCTTTCATGCTGCCTGTCTTTTTTTCCTACTCATATCTCGGCCTCCCTGTCCCCTTTTGTTTCCTCACTTCTGACATTCTGTCTGTTTCCTTGTTCCATCTCCATCCTTTCCTTCCTTCATTCCCGCTACGTCCTCTACTTCACCTCATATCCCTCTCTCCCATCTCTACCCATTATCTCCTATCCATCCCTTCCCTCTCTAGTTCCTAAGTCCCAGCCAGGAGGAGCTGCAGCGGGGCCTCAGTCCTCTGCCTCCAGGCTCCACCAGCCTGGAGAGCTACCAGGCTGCACTGGAGGAGGTATGGTACTATGATGAAGAAATGCTACATATCTTATATATGATGTATTTTTTTGTCTCCCGGTGATCTTATATGTTTTCTTATTGTCAACCAATGGAAATTACTGAGCCTTTAAAGGAAAATGCAAATATATACATCTCAAAAGAATTTCAGGAACACATTGAAAACACATCAGATCTCAATGGGAAAAATATCTATACTGGTATGGACTGGGTAATGTGCTTAAAAAATCTTCCTTTAATTTTTTTGAGCAGTGTATATATTTCTGTGATATTTTTAAAGGTTTGGGTCTTCAGTAGGAACCAATGGATCACACACAGTACGGAAATGAGAACGTATTGAGAGATAGATAATGGGATAAGAAAAAAATTATAAATTTGAATTTTAAGGTGTTGACATGGCTGCTGTCGGCTGAAGATGGACTCCAAGGCCAGCCTCCCATCTCCAACCATGTGGAGGAGGTAAAGGAGCAGTTCCACACACACGAGGTGAGCGTCCAGCCTGCAAAGCCCTGGTGTAACAAGGGTGCTATAATTAGTTATACTCTCAAAACAGCTTCTTGCCCCTTAAAAGAGATTGTCAGAGTGACATAAACACTTCACTTGGCACAAACATTCATCCCTTGTGAGCTTGACATGTTTTTCATGTTAAGTTAACAAGTTTTCGATTCATTCTGCTGAAATGTATAGAACAATATAACCTTGTATATGTAATTAGATTAAGCTCAATCACAACACATTAATTGTCCATTAGCATACAAGCACCTCATTACAAAAGAGGTCTAGTGTTAATCTCTACATAAAACTGCCATGTTTATCATAATTTTATCCAACCTGATATTTTCTCTCACACATTATAAACTTTAGCTACTTTAGCTAAAAGCTACATCAAAGCAGACTACAGCTTCCATTTCTTTGTTGGTGTAACTTCAAATCTTTGAATAGACACAAACCCTCAATTTGTGTCACAGTGTTTACGTGAATATGTCTTTAAAATGTAATGTGAAAAAAAGAATACTGTTAACCTCAATTGCATACATTTTAATAGTTACTCAATACTCACTTTCTTTGTCTTTAAATGAGAATAACATGGCCCAAATCATCTTAGTTCAATACTTTCTATTAATCAATAAACATCTAGTCAAAGCTACATCACATTTAAAGGTTGACAACAATGTATATTTGTTTAACATAAAAATATTTGAGTTGCAACAAAACCTGAACTTGTGTTACTATTTACATTTTTAATGTCAAAATAGCGTACATGGGCACAGTGGGCAAATCATAGAGATGAAGTCATTGCATTAATACATACAGTATTTCATGCTTGATTTACATGTTAAAGTGGCACATCCAAACAGTTGAAACAAGCTGTATAATGACACCTGCGCACAAACTGGAGGGGAGGTGTTGTCTCGTAAAAGACGCTATTAAGTTGCATCATGGGTAATTCAGGATCTGGTGTTTTTGGAGCGTGATCCATACAAGAAACAAACAAGAAAAGGAAGTGTTAGCCTCTGCTGCTTTGCTTTTGGGGATTCTTCTGTTTCTCAAATGTCCAACATCTTAATAGAGTGAAATACTGCTGGAGGGCCCTTTTAAAATCTCGTCATGACAAACACATAAGTTGAGCGCTAAAGCGGTGAAGTCCTGGTATTATCAA
The DNA here is from genome assembly GCA_036023855.1 of Gadopsis marmoratus. Lineage (NCBI taxonomy): Eukaryota > Metazoa > Chordata > Actinopteri > Centrarchiformes > Percichthyidae > Gadopsis > Gadopsis marmoratus. The sequence goes on from JAVQJF010038382.1 coordinate 15,964, forward strand.
GGGGGCTATAATTAGTTACAGTTTCAGAAAAGTGTCGATACTATATACTATATATTAACAAGAGATGTTAAATCTTGTAAAATCATAATTTTTTGCGGTGGTAATAATGTGACACAGTCAGTAGCTGTTAACAACAACAACAACAAAACAAAACACAAAGATTGTTTTTTTTCCTTTAAGTCAGTTCTGCACAGACAACACCCAGCCAAAAGAAAACAATAAAGAAGTTAAAGTAATAGCAACTATCAGTCCATAACAACGTGCCATGTCCAATAACTAGGAAAGGTGTAGTTAGAGAGAACAATGAGCCTTCCTCTGCTGCACTTTAGGGTCTGGCTTGAAATGAGTGTAAAGTGGCCCATGACCAAAAAAAACGGTCTCTGTTGTTTGTTGGTGGAAGGCGAGCAAACGTCTGAAAGGGCAGCACAGTATAAGCTGTAAGAAAGAACTTTCCAAATTTATGTTTCGGGTATTTAGCTATTTCTTGTGTCCCTAAATAGTAAGATGAAGCTCTCATAGGCCCCTAAAAGTAAAAAAACAAAAAAGAAATCCGTTGTTTGTGACTAATTTTGAATGGATTTTTAAGTTGTTTGTCCGCTCGCAGAGCTGATACAGTGCTGAGCAGCTGTTTTAAAGCTAACTGTATGTGTTGAATTAACTCTGACGGATGTGGACTTACAGGAACACTAGCTTACTATCGACTTTTATGCTCTCAGAATTAAATTAACCCTGGCCATTTTGCTGCGTGAGACCCTAGAAGGATCGTATAAGAATTAAGTGCTCGGAGAAAATAGATTAAGCACTGAGGTGAGAATTGGATTTTGTATTTTTGGGAGCAGTTAAAGTAAATGGAGAAGGGGCATTCTGCAAGAGGAGTGATTCTTCTTGGGGTAACGAGTGGAATCACTGTGAATATGTGAGTGAAATGTTTCATTTTGTCTCACATCAGGGCTACATGGTGGAGTTGACCACCCACCAGGGCAGTGTGGGGCGGGTCCTCCGGGCCGGCGCTGCCCTGCTAGGGGAGGGAAATCTGAGTGAAGAGGAGGATTCGGAAGTCAGGGAGCAGATGAACCTCCTGAACTCCCGGTGGGAGCACCTGAGAGTGGCTAGCATGGAGAGACAGAGCAGGTAGATACACGCTTTCAAAGGTTTTTAGGTTGGTCTTTCTGTTGGTCAGTCCACCACTTTGATTCAGACTGAAACGAACCAACAGCTGGTGCAAATATTCGCCTTCCTCTCTGGATCTTTTGTTATAACTGTGGTGACCCCTGACTTTTCATCTACCCTGCATTTATGCCACAGATAAGCCTCTAACCGACCTCAGCGCTCGCTGAGAGTGCTATTTCTTTCTGTTCTTTTCCTTCACTCTCACTCCCTTTTCCTCTCATCTCTGTGTTTTCAGTTCCAAAAGCCCAAGGACAAGCTCAAATATTAAAATAATAATAATAATAATTTAAGTCCTGTTCCCATGCAGTTCAAATAGTTAACACTTGACAGCAACATGTACGTGAAATTAAATGATAAGGAACCAACATCTATCCTTTCAGGGTGAGTCTATAGGCTTTTGTGGGGGTCTCTCCAGGAACTGGCTAAGTCCTGGCTCTACCAAATGTATCTGTCAGTTTGGAGAAATAATAAGGTATTCAAAACATGTCAATTTCTTGTTACGTCAAAGTTGAAATCAACCATTGAGAGCGGATGGAGCCAAGAAAAGGTAAGAATAGCTAAATGTTTATGGCTGGGTAGCCTTTTGGTGTGTCCAAGACAAGTGCGATTGCTGTACTCAAGCACATAGTAAATTGGATGTCAGGTAAAGTCATGCCCCCACTGAGCTTGGCATCCGATGGAGAGTTTTACGCAAACCAGGATGTTTACCATTCCAAATATATGATGAAATAGCAGAGTCAAAGGTCTCCAAGAAATGTTTGGGAATAAAAGCCAGGAGACACTGAAAAAGATCTAATAACTTAGGGTCATTTTAACAGAATGTGTTCACACAATGAGAGATACACACTCAAACACATACCACTGATTTAAATCCTGTCCAGCACTAAACTTCATAGAATAGCACATGCCAAAATTATTTCCAATCTTAATTTAGGCCTGTGAATAAAGTTTAATCTGTTTTCACACAATGAATGAAGGTCCCCACATTCGCCAACATTCATGGATACAAAGAACAGCGGCATTTCTAATTATGGTGAATCCAATGAAAACTGACACCGAGCCAAATTTAATTAACTGTTCGGCTATCTCCTTTCATAATCTTGTTGATTCAAGCACAAAGCTGTGCAGACATTGCGTTGACTGCCAAATACCACTTAGACAAGACAGTGAGGCTCTGTCGTAATGCAGGGGTGAATATAAGAGCAGGATAGGTGGCTTTTACCATTTCTACCAGTTAAATCAGCGCTGGTCACTGCTTTAACAAGACTTTCATATGCCTGCCGGGAACTGCTCTTGAGCAAGACTCAAAGAAGTTTTTGATCATGGCTAACCCCCCACTGTATCAACATGTGATTGACAGCTCACTGAATTGTCTGTCACTCCCAGGCTCCACGAGGTCCTGATGAACCTGCAGCACCAGCAGTTGCAGCAGCTCACAGACTGGTTGGACGTGACGGAGGCACGGATTAAGAGGATGGGGGCTCAGCCACTGGGACCCGACCTGGAGGATGTCAAGCACCAAGTGGAAGAGCACAAGGTGGGCAGCTGCTGGCCTGAGCCCTGCTTTTCGTATGTGACTTAACTAATCCACGCAAACATGTTCTTATAAAGCTAAAATTATCCTGTTAATTTACTGTTGCAAAGCCCCACCCCCTCAGTTATAGTTGCTAAGTCTTCCAAGTTTGCAGTTCATAACGATAGCGGTGCAATTTACCATAAAGATCTTTTGCAATGTGGTCGTTGATTTCAGGCAAGTTGTTTTTTGACAAAGTCACATTTGTGGTAGCGATGTGGTGGTTTCAGTTGGCTCTTGTTTCAGTCCTTAAATCTACAGATTGTAAAATGGAAACTGCGGCGTTTATGAGTGAAAAAGCTCTACATGTGGCAATTTGGTTGCGTTTATGGCTATTTAGGCAAAAGTTAACTTCTTCTCTTATTTTAATTCAGTGTTTACAATGACATTTATTTAATTGGCGTGACTGGGGGATATTCAATTACATTTTGTGTCGCTGGTCATCCACCATCCAGCATGGACACACTGTATCGCCATGAAGTTAAAGCTGTGAGCAAGCAGCTCTCCCTCTCCCTCCCTTCTCTCTAGAGTCATCTTGAAATTTGGTACATGTATCATATTGATCTGGAGCTATTTGAGTTTTAAAAGATTAAGACTGACACTGAAATGATAAGTCAATCATTAAAGTCGACTAATTTTAGTCATTTTTCAACCAAAAGTGCCAAACATTAGCTGGTTTCGGCTTCTCATTATGTGAGTCTGCTGCCTTAGTCTACTTACTCTCTTTACAAAACAAGCAATCATAAGATGTAACACTGGGAACTTCTATTTTCTGACATTTTATAGACTAAACCATCAATATATTACAAGTAAAAAAGAATACAGTGATTGAATTATAATAGAACCTAGAAGGGAATGCATTGTGTGCTGACTACAGTTAAAGCATGTATATTAAAATACCAAAAGAAGCTGAAGTGGCAAATTGAATGAAAGTGAAAGCAGTGAAAGCTGCGATAGTGTGGAAGTTGCGGTAATCTGACAAACTGACGATTATTGTTGATTGATTTTTGAAGACCTGGGACCTGAAAGGATCTGAAGTGACAGATGAAGCCTAAGACTCAACTGTTGCTCCAGAGACCAAATTCAAATTATTTTAAGTCATAACTTAAAATGTGACATTGTATGAGAGAGGATGAGTTTGTCTATATATTAATGCACACATTTTGTACGAAGTGTGGAAACTGTGGGATCACAAAGAGATTGAAGATGTTTTCTTTAGGAAAGCTGAAGAGCTTAAAGTTATTGTGGATTTGAAAATTCTTTGCAATACACAACAAAATAAAAGTTTTAAAAGGTCTGAAAAGTGCCTTAAACCTAAACTTCAGCTACTCAACCTGAAATACTACAATAACGTCAAAGGCTGGAGACTAAAGTTAGAATAACGTTTCCGAGTATGAATGAGTATAAAAGGGTTGCAGAAGAGTTGAAAGGTTTCCAAGATGGACGAAATGTTTAAATGGGCTAAAATACAAAGTTGAATGTTTTAGGCATGAAACATGTCAACGATGTGGATAGTCTCAGTCTCAGCTGAACAAGTTTGAATCAAGTTTTCAGGAAGAAAGTGTAAAGACACTGGAGCCCATCAAAAAGTGTCCAGAAGAAGAAAGCTGTAATTAAGAGTGCAAGGGTGTGCATCAATGAAGCGAGCGCACTGCAAAGTTGCAGCCCTGGTTAAGATGCGTGTCTGCCATTTGTAGCGATGACGTCAACTGCTCTGTTTAATATGGTTGAAGCTCCTGTGGTCTTACAGGAGACAACGTTTAGCTTCTAAACCTTCCAGCCACATTCTGTCATCAAGTCGCCATCGTGTTTTGCACGTGTGCTCCTGTCTGTCCAGCTCCTGCAGGAGGACCTGGAGCTGGAACAGGTCAGGGTGAACTCTCTGACCCACATGGTGGTCGTGGTGGACGAGAACAGCGGCGACAGCGCCACTGCTGCTCTGGAGAGCAAACTTCAGGTAAGGACACACACACACACACACACACGCCGTCGCCTACACCAACACATTCTCACACGCCCAAATCTGCGTTCAGCCTGCTCACGCTCCTCCAATACGCTTTGCCGATCGCACAGAGCTTTGGGGAAATTTCGTGGGAAGACAAATGCCTCGCGGGCTAATATCGGTCTCATTTTAAAAGTATTTCCGGAGTGTCTCTCTCTTTCGCCCTCCACTCATCGCTCCCTCGTCCTCTCACTGGCTCACTCGTTCCTTCTCAGTGGCAGTGGGCTCAGCAGACGCCGGATGTCGTTTCGCCGGGGGGAAGAGATTGAACAGGGAGATGGTTTTGTCTTTTGGTGTTGTGCAGTAATTAGACCTTGCCAGCGACATGTGCTCGTGTGTGTGCCGTAGCGTCTGCTGATTTTGTTTACTCTATCAGTTATCATCGCACAGACTCCAGCTAGGAGCCAGACTTTGCTGCCCGTTTGTGCGGTTAATTCGCCACGCTTGTCTTAGCCACTGATGTATGGGCCTTAGTTCCCTTGTTAACTTCCATACACTGCAAAGAATAAAGCTGAAATCTATTAAAACTGCAGCCACTTATTTCCACTACTTTCGAATATGCTTGCCTTAATTGCTGCCTCGCGTTGAAGCACCATCACATTATTAGATTGTTGTTATTAGAATTCTGTCTTTTTTCAGGATTCAGTTGTTGGAAGGTATCTCACACTGAAATTGATTAGCTGAGCTTCGACAGCTCAGCTAATCAATTCAACGAGGACGTTGGTTAAACAGGTAGACCGGCCTCTGTAACACTGACGCGTTCACACACTTCCCGACAAGCTGCAGGCTTGCTATTCTGCTCTGTGGCCTTGCTGTGGAAGAAAGAAGAGCCCTTACATTCTTGGACCAATAAAGACTTGTTGCATTAGTGTGTTTTCTGGGACTTTGAAGTAGAGCTGCCTGTGAAGGTTGCGGTAAGGCTTATCCTTTCTCTTCTTCAACAATATCGTCAAGATCTTCAGAGTCTTAATTGTTTAGATGCTGATATATTTTCAGATATTAAAATGTCCAAACTGTCAAATGTCATGGTCAGACAACATTTTTGACAACCATTTATGTTTTGTCTGAAGATCGTTACTCTCCCTGGTCACCAGTCATGTCTCCCTCCAAATGTAGCACAGAACTTAGCCGACTTTCTAGAAAATCTGCAAAAGGAAATGTGATTAATGTCCATTATATCCTCTACTGTTTACCATTATTCCATTGCACAGGAAGAGGTGACACACGCGACGAGTGTCACGTCATGTATAGATTTGCTTGCAAAGTCTATTTCTGTTTTGTTTCCTCGTCAGCCAATCAATTACAGGCATTCCCACTTTTGTGCACAAATTGAAAACAAGTGGTTGGAAAAGCACTTACTTTTTCAGTCTGAGCTCTTAACACTTGTGTTTTGGTTCATGTCGTCTGGCCCAGGAGGAAACCGAGGGGATCGGTCTCATGTTCACTCTCACTGATAAATGAACCAAGACGCCTGGACTGACAGGAAACTCACTGCTTGGGCAGTTTTGTTTTAACTTTCTGCTTGATCAGGAAAAACAAACTACACCAAACAAGAAATGGCGCCAGAGTTCATTTGAATCGAACCGTCAGGGAAGGCTTCAGGGTCCATGATCGTGATAATCCGTCAATGTGTATGAGGTGAACACCAAGTAGAACACATTGTAACAGCGATGTCAAACTGCAGCCTGGATTGCAGGTGCAGGCTGTGCCGACGCGTCCACATGAAGTTGCAAATGATGTGAACTGAGATGGAGAGCTGACTCGTTGGGAAATTAGAAGTTGATGCGAGGAGAATAGGTGAAGTAAAGGTGATTTCATCTTGGGAATCAAATCCGTTATATCTGGGGAAGGTGCAAGTGAGCCAGCTGAGGTAGATTTGGGCGAAGCTGGCGATACACACGAGCAGGAAATTAAGAAATCTGGGTAATTGGATGCAACTGAAACTCTTCCTTGGGGAGAATAGGTTTGAGGAGCTGTGGATAAAAGTAAGCTGCTCTGTACTGAAAGCTGAAAATGAGAATTTCCAGAAACTCATTCCACAACTCAAAAGAGATTTGCACAACTATAATGTTTTGCACAAATATTAATGAGACAAGACTGCTGCGGGTACCATACATCCACTGGACAATGTTATATTAAGCCATTAGATTGCATAAAACCCACTGGTTGTGCTGCACGCATCGTACAATCACACTTAACATCATTAGAAACCTAATGCTACTTTGTGTTTGACTGTCTTTTTAACGTGTGCAGGTTTGCTCACGTTGTTCCCTGCAGGGGAGTTTATTGCTCAATATAAGATAAGAGAGATAAATAGGTGAGAAAGAGCATTGTGTGCCGGAATGTAAAAATGCAAATAGAAGGTGCCCTCCCTGGTTTCTACCCGCTGTTGAACTGTCACTTGATTAATTACAGGCCATTCATTTTAAGATTAACCTGCTGCGCCTCTCTCTCCAGTCTGTCTTCACCCGCTCGCTTGTCTCTCACTTTTTTTTTTTGCATCCCATTGTCTTTTCATTTCCTCTCCTGCCTCACCGCCCTCCCCTCCCCTCTGTCTCTGTCACTCTGACGACTTTGTTCGGTGGACACACTGTGGGTTCTGTCTTTGCCAGTTAAATGGAACGGAAGAGTGTCTCTCCCATTTTACTCAGCTAACAGCCAGCTGCCAATATGCCGATACAATGGAGTCGGGGAAAAATAAACTTTTACAGTTGACAGCCTCTGTGTGCGCATGTGTGCGTGTCAGTGCTCCCACATGCTGCAGTGCACATACTGCATTCATGTGTTTGGGCTGGACCAAGTAACATAACTACACAGTAATTTCACATACCATATTACCAGCAGACAAGAAAGGAGCAATGGATATTATACGTTGATTAACATTTTTGTCTTTCATAGTAGTTTGGAAGAAAATAAAGACCATGATGATTTGAATTCTATAAGTAACTGAATGTCAAATTGTGAAATGTAATCATCACTGAATACTAAGTAGAAATGGTAGAGAAGGTCAAACCCTGGCTCCTCCTGCAAAATAGGGTGCAGTGAATGAGAGGCAATTCGTAAAGTACTTTGTCTATTAGAACATCTATAAGAAAATCACTATATTTGTGAAGTCAGTTCACCATGTTTGGTGTACTTTGAAAACCATTTGAGTTCCTGTGGTTTGAATGCCCCTCTTTGAAATGTCCACAAAATAGTTTGAAGTGGTGCAATTTCACAGAAACTTTATTTGAAGATGCCAACATTCGAATGTACTCATGATGTCGTCGAGTCATTTTTATACCTGACAATTCAGGTTGTCCAAATTGGATTGGTGAAGTTCAGACCCCCAAATTTATGATGAAAAGTTCAAACTTGAACATCCAAGCTATGAAGAATAAGCACTCCTGACTGGAATTCGATCTGTCCTATCAGGTTATGTTGTGTCAGTCATGTGAGCCAGTAAATGCCACTGGAAATACGGCATACTTGAATTTTCGGTTACACTTTCATTTAAATGCTCTTATTTAACACACTATAATATAGTTGTAAGCAGCTTTAAGTGTGTTATAAGTCATTTATTCAATATAAATGCTAAATAGGGTTTTAAACGCACAGTATGTCATTTCTCCTGCTAGGGGTCTCTCATTCAAAACAATAACAAAAGACAGACTCTTGGTGTTGTCTTCACTGTTAAACATCCATCGTTGCTTATGAAAATCTATCTGACGTGACCACGGAGGAGAACAGGAAGTGACGCAGGCAGAAATCATGTTCACGGAGAACAGACTAGCCATAAAGCTACTGTAGCGAAGTACATGGTGGGGTAGCCATGATATCCGGGGTCAAAACAATCACACTGAACATATATTTATGAGAGTCTTTCTGTTTTAAAGCTTAGAATATTTTCAAATGATTTCCCATTGATCTTTACCTATTCCGGTACATTAGATAGAAGTGTAGCTGTATGGGTAGTCAACTCATCTAAATGGTAAGTTAGCAAGATGGGTCGACTATCCAGACAGACACTTTAGTTACTGCTTTGGCCATATAATGCACCAGAATAGGTAAAGATCAATGGAATATAATTGGAAAATATTCTACCCTTTAAAACAGAAACATTTAAATTCACGAAAACTCCTAAAGATGGGGAAAAACCGCCCCAACTTCCATGATTCTCCTGGGTCATGATGAGTTATAAAGTGATCTAAAATACAGTTATTTATCCTTTATTTGATTATCACAAAACTCCAGATCAGCATTGTTTGTATTTTATTTGTTCGGTCAATGGACTTCATTCACTGGGATGGAATATAGAGATGTTTTGTTCCTGGCATCTCTGAATTTCATGCCCTTCCACAAGCATGATCAGCTTCGTCCCTCTGGGAGAGAGGAGCAGGACTCAAACTGCATTTTTGGCAGCTAAAGAAATTAAACTGGCATGTGAAAATGTGAGCCCACCGGCCTATGAGGCAACGTGATGAAAATGTTTCAGTCCCTCAGGGAAAAAAATTCAAAAGGAATTTTTTGTTATTGTAGACGTTAATTGATGATTTATATATGTGTGTGTGTGTGTGTGTGTGTGTGTGTGTGTGTGTGTGCAGGTGTTAGGTGACCGCTGGGCAGCCATTTGTAGATGGACAGAAGAACGCTGGATTCTGCTTCAGGAGATTTTACTGAAATGGCAGCACTTCACTAATGAACAGGTATGAGCTCAAGTGTGTGTGTGTGTGTGTGTGTGTGTGCGTGTAAGTGTGTGTGTGTGTGTGTGTGTGTGTGTGTGTGTGTGTGTGT
>JAVQJF010038394.1:0-21024 GCA_036023855.1 Gadopsis marmoratus
AGAGGCTGACTCTCGCCCAAATGACTGGTCGCCAGTCAATCGCAGGGCAGACAAACAGACATTTAGGGGACACACACACCACATTCATACACCAATGGGGACACAGTTGCCATGCTGGCAACTCGGGGTTCAGTGTCTTGCCCAGGGACACTTTGACTTTGACATGCAGACAGCGGGAGCTGGGATCGAACCACCAACCCTGGGGTTAATGGACGACCGCACTACCCCCTCACACTACCAGCCTCAGCCACGCCCCGAGTTTGCATCATGTCACAGAAAATATTGGTTGCTTTCTTTTTCCAAATTACCACAACCACAATCTTTGCCTAACCTTACCAAAGAGTTTCCGTTGGCTAACCTTAACTGTAGTAGATCTTCTAACCACAATCTTTCCCGGACTGTAACCATACCTAATATTTGCCATAAGCAGATACTGAAGAGATAAGCATTTTTACAAATGTTGGTGTTGGATGCTAAATAATTAAATAAACAACTGTAATCTCGAGTTTTGAGGTACTGCCCGATACAGCAGCCTGGTGCAGAAGAGATTACAGCTAAAGATATCTGGAGGAGTGATGTTAAAAGAGAGCATGAATACTCAGATAGATCAGGGAAAGATTGCAGCAGCTGATAAAGAGGGGGATGTTATTGTGGACTCCTGCATAAAATTTAGATGCGCTACATCCCCGACCATTACCGTACTTTATTCACACACTACCCCCTAGAATGATACCGACTGTTGGCGCAATTCATAAGATGTGGAATTGTCCAGTATGGATGCATTTCCTAGGAATACTGTACTGTTCCTTCGTGGGCTTTCTGTTGTTGAGAAATAAGAGGACGTGTGCAAGTTCAATTAGTGTAAGGGATCAAAAATTCTAAACAACTGGGAATTTGAAAATACAACTTTCTGCAAACACCCAGATACTTCCTCTGATGTGGAACCTGTCAAATCTAGCTGTAATCCCCGTGTGCACACCGGCCTTCCTCTGTGTTATTGAGATCTGTCACGTACATTATGTTGCCATTCATTCTCTGGATCACTCTAACTAACTCAAGTCTCCGAGGCTTGTGTTCCATTTTTAACAAGAGCCAAGTAAACAACTCCTTATGTTAAAGAAAGAAAAGAAAAGAAAAAAAAAAAAACACGAGTGGAGCAGCCAGGAAAGTCCGTGGAAAAGCTTTCACAGAGGAAAAGAAAGAGAGGAACGAGGAATGGAAGAAAGAAAAAAAAAAGATACTCCCACACCACAACCATGCAGCAAATTGGTTCAGTGCAGTGAACCTGTGTTCTGCGTTTGGGCAGGCAATAAGCAAAACGGGGGAACATGAAATGATATCTCAGCGCATTTATCTTGATAAGAGCAGAGGATGTTGAGGCGTAATAGGAACAACATGGCTGGTAATGAGAGGAACAAGGCATGGTGGAGGAGTAGACATGGATTACCAACATTCCTCTTGATGGGGTTTTATGGAGGAAAAAAAAAAAAAAATAAGAATAGCGCTCCCTCGTTTATTTGATTTTAGAGGTTGTGGTCGGGGAGAAAAAAGCTAGATAAATGCATGTTTCATCAGGGCTAAATATTTCCACCCTGTGAAAAAATGCCGGAAAGCAAACACAAGCCAGATTGTGGACTAGTGGTAGGATGATTGTGGGTATTTGTTTACATGTTGCTCCGTGTGTGTGTGTGTGTGTGTGCCTTCGCAAATAAATACCAAGCCTAACCGCTCTCCGTGGCAGAGCAGGTGCTTCTAAAACAATGGAAGCTTAATGTTACTATTTAAAAAGCTGCTCCCCCTGCTTTTACTGGTGAGGTGTTTAACAAATAAAAGAGAGGAGGGCTGAGGCACTGGATTGATTAGAAGTACTAGAGTAGTAGTACAATTGGGGAAGGAGCGGGGTGGATTGTTTGAGCCTGAAGTGAACACATTCATCACTGACAGGTTTGCTAAAAGGCGCCGTTCAGAGTGAAAGATTTCTTCATGAGCTTCCCCGTCTCTTCACATGCCCAAATAATCGGTTGCTCCCTTTGTTGCGTTTTTTTTCTGCTCGTAACTGTGGCTCATCAAAACACTCCCAGCCCTTTAGTGTTCCCTATGTTCAAATCTCTTACTTTTCTTGCACTTTCAGCGTCATCTTTGCATCAGATATGCTTTGTAAAGGAAAAGATATGTGTGTGTGTGTGTGTGTGTGTGTGTGTGTGAGGTCAGACCAGACAGACACGGTGATGCAGCTCAGTGGTGTGTTCACAGTTCCCGGTGTTAACTTTAGTCAATCTCCTGGTGTATCCACAGAGAAAGCAGCTCCCTCACATTTCTGGAATGACTCACATTTCTTCTCTCTCTGTCCTCTTTTTAATTATTGCTGATCTCTTCATGAGTTCCAAAGCCAAGATGCCCCCCCCACACACACACACACCTTCCCTTCCTCCCTCCTGACTTGTCCTTAGTGCTGTGTCACTGTCGGAAACTGAGGTGAGATCAGAAGAAAGCAAATCCGCCAAGCTACGGCGAAGGACATTCCCGTTTCGGTCATCTGGCCTCCATTTTATTTCCTTTAGATGGTATCTTGTTTCATAGTGCTTCGCAATCAAACTGTAAAGTGGCAAGATTAAGGAGAAGAACCCCTGTTATGTGAGTGGATTAAAGTGTTTAAAATAAACAGGACTTGTAAAATGAGAACTGTTAATTTCCTCAACGCTACATCACCGGCGCTAAGTCTTTATTTCACAAACAAGATTAAATACCGCTTGATGTCATCACTGAAACATGTTTTTCACATGCTGTCTGACAGCATGTGCTGGTACACAAAAACAGATTCATGTCTAGAAAGTGGACAGATGAGATTTTACCCCACTGCTTGTCTGAGAACAGAAGCAGCTAGGTGATTGAAAAAGGGTGGTTAAAACCTCTGATTCATTATTAGAATTACAACTTAAGTTTATTTTATGCATTAAAGCCAAATTACACTTTTAATTAGACAATAAAATAATTTCTGTTTTCCATTCATACTGGATTTAAAGTGAATGCAGATTTGATTGATTTCAGAGGACTTGGAGGATGTTAGTTCAAATATTCAAGGCCGCAGAAGTTACTTCTTTAATTTAAAGGATAATTCTGGTTTATTATAAGTCTACGCATCCATTTCCACTGCTTGTCTGGGGCCAGGTCACGGTGGCAGCAGGCAAAGCAAGGTGGTCCAGGCATCCCTCTCCCCAACAAACGTCTTCCAAACTCCTCCTTGGGGATCCCGATGCATTCCCAAGCCAGATGAGATACATAATCTATCCAGCGCATCCTGGGTTCTCCTACCAGTTGGTGCGTGCTAAACCCATTAAGCTCAACTTTTGAGTCATCGTGGCTGAGAAGACCTGGAGGTGCCCACAATCACAGAAAGTCCGAACATCTATGGTTCTATGACAACTGAGAAAACACAACCGGCCGGTGATGACCGCGTGATACAGTTGAAAGCTTCAGACCAAGCTAGTAAGTGGACCTTGAGTTGAGTTCGCTTTGTTAAAGTTAATAGACCTTAAATATAATTTATATTCATTGAATCTGCATCATTCGCCTTCATCTGTAAACCTTCTGTGTTTTGTTGCTATAACCTATATCACAATTAAAGCCCTCTACTGTGGCCTGTCATGTACCATTATCCATTATCTGCCCGAAGCTGTTAGTCTCTCAGATAATGGAGGAATGTATCGTTTGTAGCTGAGGCCGATTAGCTGGAATCTCACCTGCAGATTTATTCTCTGGGGGCTTAAAGCTAAGTGACAGAATGTAACTCAATACCATCGCACATTATCCTTATCACCTTAGACTCAGTTAAATCACCCGCGTAATGGCTGCCATGTTTTCCTACATCGCCACCATCTCTCTTCCTCCGCTGTCCATCGCCCCCTTCTCCCTGTGTCTCGCAGTTGCTGTGGTTTTTTTTTTCTCCTCTTTTTTTCCCCTTCTTGATATCCTCCAATCTGCCCCATGGAGACTGAGCCAGAGCACCTGCAAGTGCTCACTTTGAAAGATGTTGCAGGCCCAAGAATGCACCCAGTAAACACATGAGAGCTGTATTTATAATAAATCAACTTTATGGCCCTCTGATGGAGGTGATATCAGTGAAATCTATGCTGAGAGACCTCAGCAAAACAGCTGCGAGATAGCACTACACTCACCCACCCCCACCCACACCACCACCACCTTCACCCCACCTCCCCGCCCACCACTGCCCCACCCCACCCCACCCCACCCCAGCAAATATCCTGGTCTCACGGGTTAGAGAGCCCAACACAGTCCTCTCTATGTGGTGGGACCTGTGGTCCCTGGAACGGTAAAGTCCAGACTGAAATAGAGTGTGGGCAGGGTGGCGGTAGTGGGTAACAGTGTGTGTGTGTGTGTGTGTATGTGTGTGTGTGTATGTGTGTCTGTGGTTGTGTGTATGTGCAGACATACATGTATTTAATGTAGGCTGAGTTGCACAAATAGCATAAGTCTCGTGGAAGAGACCAGACGAGTGTCAGGGAGTTTATAAGGTAGATCAGGGCTCAGTGACTCCAGACCCGCGTTATCTACGTGTTTCTGGGTGAACTCGACATTCACCCAGAAACCTGACATTCCTTGCTATCTTACACAACGTTCTCCTGCAAGCGCATTGAAGCTTCGAAAGTTAAAAGTGGGTTCAATGGCTTTATCACGTCTTAAAACCTTACGTTGAAACCCAGTATACAAGCGTTAAGTCAAAGCGGGCTTAACAAATTCACACATTCTACACTACATATGCTAACACATGCCCAGATGCACACACACACACACACACACACACCCACACACACACACACACACTCTCAAACACAACACACTGCTACTCCCTTGATCATCCAGCCATCTCCAACCGGCCCAGATGGTTTCTGTCACTGCAAGCGAGTGAACAGAAAACAAATCTAAAAGCAATGATGTCACGGCCATGTCTGCGATGTACGGTTTCACCTTACAGAACCCATTCCCATCATTCCATGATGAAAGGTGACCACCCGCCATTATTTGGTTTTGAACAGATGCAGGCAATAATAACAACGGCTGAGGCCCTGATGGTTAGAAGTGTTCTTAAAGCCTCTAAAATGCTGTGGAGTTACACATAATCAAGCCCCAAAATACACCGCATAAACAGTGAATTACTGTGCCTTCCTCTGATGTCATCTCCTGCTCGTCTTGCCAAGAAGGGTGCAGCAGCTTCTGTAAATGTTTGTTGTCCTTTTGTCAACAACCCCTCTTGAGGAGCCCACATTCAAACATGTTTGCCAATTTGGTATCACGCCGGAATGACACAAAGGTGGATGAGCAAAATATGAGAGTGAGTCACTGCAGCCAGCTGCATGTAATGCTGATTACACAGTGGAAGACTGTTGAATCCTTTCTGGGAAAACAGGTGAATGTGTTGTTCTCTTCCATCCTTTTAGCAACCGCTGTTGAAGTGCCTCTGAGCATGGCGCTAACTAATAATTGCTCAGTGGTTGGCAGTAAAAGACTGTAGCTGTACACACAACTTCCTGGTGTGAATGCTTCCAGCCGAATGGGTGTAAGCAGGCAATTACAGAAAAAGGTCACATTTTCTAGGTTCCTCTAAAGCCTCGTTTAGACCGAAAGCTTTGAAATAAAACACATGGGTGTGGGTTCGTAGCTAAATGTAGCAGTGAGAAAATGAAATATGATCCATAAAGTCTGTAGTTTGATTAATACATCCAGATGCTTGAAGGCTTATCAGTTGCCAAAACACTGCATGGCGACAGTAACAAAGTACATTTACTCAAGTACAGTACTTTTACTTATTGTACTTAACTTGAGTCTTTCTTCTTCTCCACTAGGGGAATACGTGTGCCTTTTACTCTACTACATTTATATGACAGCTTTAGCTACAAGTTACTTTGAAGATTAAGATTTTACAATTAAAAAAATCATATCATCAGTTTATAGACTTTGATGCATTTTTACAGATTAAACTACAAAGCCCTGTAAAAAGTAGTTACGTTAGCTCCAGTAAAATGACACTTACACATGAATGCATCAGTAATAATTATTATAATAATATACTGTGATATATACATATTTTACTCAAGTAAAGGATCTCAATACTTTGTCCATCACTGCGCAGCAGATTATAATATTATGGGACAGGATTTTACAACTCTGATAAATGATCACTGTGGCAGCCATTGTCATGCTTTTCGCAGTGTGGAATAATGTTATTCACATTACAAAGCACTGAAGACACTGAGGTCATGTTTCTGGGAAATTGGGTGAAGGGGGGGTTAGTGACAGGAGACGTTTACATTCTCCCATTACACACATATTTTTTTAGAATAAATGTGATAAAATATGACTGTTTAGCTGGTAGAAAAGAAACATAAAACAGTAATAATAATACTTCAGAACATAATGTAAGGTGATTCGGTGTATATAAATAAATAATTAAACACATAAATTAACAGATAAAATGTTAAACTTTGTGGTTGGTGGCTTTTTCAAAATGTCTTAGCTACAGCCCTGCTACCAGGAACATGTGCGTGCATGTATTTAATTGGCCAATGCAGATTGTACTGTGTTGTAACAAACGTTTGCTTTTTGGGTGGGCAGTGCGGTGACCTCATTGAAATTAATGAGGAGGCTGCATTTAGTCTGACTTTGCCCTTAAAGTTTGGTGGAAATACAACATGGATCTGACACAATAGCCCTTCTTGTGGTAGAAACCTTGACCTCTTGCTCTCGCCCCCTTCACAGTTTCTGTATCACTTTTTCTGTATCACGTGAGATGAATAACAGCCAGCTAGAAGTCGTGTGATGGGAGGAGCGAACAGGAAACCATGGAGAACTGGGATGGGATTTTGCCCAGCGTGAGGAGGGATGGGGACCTCTGAGAAGTCACCGGGTTGTCTTCGTTTTCCTCTTCTCCTTTTCGTCTCCTCCCTCACTCTCTTTCTACTCTGTGTTCTCACCTCCTCTCCCCTGCTGCAACAAATTTGGCAGTTAACCCAACACCAACCACTGCCGTGTTTGGACAGTTGCCATGGTGACCATAGTGGGCTCCCGCTGCAGGGCTCGGGCTTCCCGTTTTTCGCACCTACAGCTCCTAAGGAGCAAAAGCAGCTTGGGATTGAAGGTGTTTGTTACTGGAACAAAGAGGATGGAGGGAGGGAGGGAAGGCGATGGGTCTTCTTTTTTTAGTTCTGTTCTGGTTAAGATCAAACTCAGGATAATATGTTTATACATATTCCTTTTAGATCCTGCTCCCGGATATCCCCACACATATAAATAAACAAAACATTTCAAATGAGCCCTCAGATACTGTTTAAAGTGAGCCAAACCACTAAAGACAACAATAACTGGAATAACATGGATGCATGCATCATTATCCTGGCTAATATCACTAAAGTTGTGGTATTTTTATTTAACTTTTTTCCCCAGTAAGCTTTTAGTCCATGTCTTCGATATGAGCTTGGGTTTTTGGGAAAGGGATACGATGTTTGCATGCGTCAACGCAGAAATGCTGTATTTGTGTTTCCTGAATGATAAAGGAATATTGATGTGCATATAAACACACGCTCACTAAAAATTAGATTTTCCGATGGGCAGAGCGCCTCTGAGTGCATGATTTTTCACTGTGAGACGTTGGAAAAGAAACTCTTACTGTTAGCTGTCATTCGGTGCTCTAACCCAGCAGGCCCCTCGAGGGCCCCGTCTACACTAAAGCCTGTGTGTGTGTGTGTGTGTGTGTGTGTGATCTCCAGCTGCGGCCCTCAAGTATGCTCTTGCAGTAAAAAAGCAAAAAAAAC
Source organism: Gadopsis marmoratus (assembly GCA_036023855.1). Lineage (NCBI taxonomy): Eukaryota > Metazoa > Chordata > Actinopteri > Centrarchiformes > Percichthyidae > Gadopsis > Gadopsis marmoratus. Next base: position 7,827 of record JAVQJF010038394.1, read on the forward strand.
AAAAAAACAACCACTCTTAATGCTCCTGACTCATTGTGGAATCACCAACCCTTTGTTTATTTATTTATTTATTTATTTTATTGACAGCGGAAAATTTGTGTCATGTCAACCAGCCCTGGGGACCAGTGGTGAAGCACAGAGAGGAGAAAAATGTGGCTTCGGTTAGCTGGATCCTTTACCACGTCTGCAGCGGATAAATCGGATTGCTCTTTCCTCCCCTCTTTAGCTTTAGATTTGTTTAAACCATGTTTGTTTGTAGAGACTGGAGCATTCGTGTTTTTACAACACAGCCATAGTAACATTACCGACTCGCTTTCGCTGATGCAAGCGTTCAATAAGAAGCTTGATTTGACGTGGAATTACAGGTAATATGACTAAGCACACTTTTAAGAGCTTCCCAGCAGTCAACAACTCCAGTTACATCTGGCATTGTAACTATCTGATTTAACTATCTGCGCTAGCCCACCAGAGGTGCAGACCATAGTCCTAACTGGAGAGAATTAAAATGAGCCTGCAGATGAATTCCCATATCAGAAGATTCAGCTCAGCACTGATAACAAATTAAAGCAGAATTCTGATGATATTCTACATTCTTCTTGTTATTATAGCCAATAACTCCCATGAAAACCCCAAAAGCAGCAATGAATCGATCCTATTACTAGTCTCTTGGCCATCGCCATTAAATACTCAGTAATGCAACAAATCCATAGCTGAAAATAGTCCCCAAGAAATGTACTAATTACTCCGGTTTGAGTAGAGTTTGCTGAAACCTAAAGTGCCCAGCCTTTTTGGGAAATGATTTAGCAGAAGAAAGAAGAAAAACAGAAATGAAAACGAATGTCTTAAGGGCTTGGGCTGAGAGCCACAGAAAGTATTAACAAACAAAGTACCAATTTGCTGGTTCTGATATTTTAATGTAGACAATAAGAAGCTATAGAATAACACCAGTCTCATCATTCAACAGGATGAAACCTCTCGCACACACACTGTACAGTATGTTGTGTCAGTGTGCCTGCGTGAGTGTACGTGGGGTAAACTGTATCCCACCCCTGAGCTTAAAGCTCTCAAATCAAAGCCCTGAAAGTAAACAGTGCGCTGCCAGAGGACCTTGTTTATCAAATCTGCAATTGCACTCATAGAGCAAAATGGCCTACAATTACAAGCCCAGCTAGAAATTAAGTTTTCAGTCAGCCATCCAGAAAAAGATCATAGGATATCCTGCAAAAGGGAATTCTTCAGTAGTCCTCCCCTTCTGCTAAAACGCCATAGTGCCGTGGCTGTTAAGGTGACTTGCTTCTTAAATATGTTCCTCAGTTTTTTGCAAAATGGTTTATATAGCTACCATTGCACACTAACACACGGTGGTGGAGTGTGTGTATATGTCGCATCATGGTCATATTTGTGGAATTTCCTCTAAAAACCACCACAAAAGGCTTATACTTCCAAGCGCAGGAGCTTTGTTGCCGCCGGCTTCGCCAAGATATTCCGACCACTCCTAAAATGTCAACCGTTCCAGCAAAAGCAATTACATGCCCCTGTCCTGAAAGCAAAGTGGAGAGGTGCTCTCTTTAAAGTGTGTAAAATTCCCCTCCTAGTTTAATTTTGTGGTGCTGGGTGGAACCTGGAGGCTACACTCCTCTCCGCTCTGCTCCAACATAAGTGCATTTTCCGTGGCACAAGCATGCAACATATTGGTTCCCACAGAGAGATCGGAAGCCTGGCGGATCCCAAAACCTGGGTTACAGCATTCCTGGGTCTCTGAGCAGTGTGGTGACCTAATCGCCTGACCACCTACTGCTCCATGCCAAATCCTAAGCAGCAGGCCAGACACCCTTGAGAGTAACATCCGACTGCACCATGAAATATTACGTCAGGAGTGAGTCATTGGATACTGAGCCTCGGTTAAAACAGCTTTACATACTCACAAACACAGGAGCTTTACGCAGACTGGCTTAAGCCGGTGAATGAACTGGATCACCGAAAGGAAGTTTGTCATTTCTGGTAGCCATAGTGTTCAGCTTATAGCGTTACAGCACATTTTATGGACACCGTCACTGACACTAAGACCACAAAGTTAACGCGGAGATCTTTTCTCACATCAAAAAGTCTCACAGTAAAATGCGTACCTTTATGGTTATGCGCTGGGCATTTCAAAATCAGTTTCATGCGCCTCACTGAGGGACAGACATGTATAGCTACCGACACCCTCAAGTCAAGTACATTTCCTTGACGCGCGGCACTGTGACAAACTTCTCCCCTCCATTCTGCATCCAGCTGTAGTGCGGTGTTGACTTTGCAAACAAATTCACTTTGACAAATATCCAAGCTGGAGACCCCGCGCTTGCTAAACAAATCGGCCTCTCCTAATAAATCAATTCATGCTGCTTTTATTAGTGTTTTGACGTATCAGTCAAGCACATAATCAGTCAGTGAGTTGATTGCACAGCATGTGTAGATTACTCACAAAGCAAACAAGACCATGGACATTGACCAGTAGTCCAGACGGCTAAATATATGTATAAAAAATATATCACGCTTTATTGGTGCTGTGTCAAGGGCCATTCTGATTGTTTTCAAGCTTGTGATTAAAATGTCCTTGCATTTCACTCAAATTCTACGGACTCGGTTTTGGACTCACGTCTAAAACAGTCCATGAGGGACAAACCGAATATGAGCATCTAGCCTCATTTACCTTAGAATAGCCTACACTCTCTTCCATTTTGGGAGTCCAGCTTTCTGTTGTTATTGACATGGCTCAGAATTGACCATTTGCTAAACCCCTCCCTTGGCAGCAATTGTCATAGCTTGGCTATACACGGCAATACAAGAAGGATTCTGTTTCTTTATTTCCATGTCTTTTACATGGATTATCAGCTGGGAAGCACGCAGACGTTTAGCCTGGACCGTGCAGGTTCAAGGCCTTAATCCTTTATTCTTTTTCCTTGTGGAGAAGTGAACAAATAAAATGATGAGCCAACGAACTGTTGTCTTTTGTAGATTAAATTAAGCAAAAGAATAAAGAGCAAACAGAGTCAGTCTATTTCAGCTGAAAGGACAGAGATCACACCAGGCGGTGTATGAGGAGTCTGACCCTGAAGTGCAGATAGAGTCGGGTATTTATAATAACAAGTATCATATCCAAGTAACAGTACACAAGACAGACTGTTACTCCTATCGCCCCTCATAGAATGGCGAGTTGTTCTTACAAACCAGCTGTACCAAAGATACTAGTGTACTTCACGACAGATGAAAACATTTCATACAGGATGATAGCAACAAGATATAACAAGATATTACAGAACATTACATTTTTGGGCCCCTTGTCTTAGAATACAGGGTGATCAACAGGAAAAACACAATCAACAGGTCGGGAGTTGTGACGTGACGTCCGTTCTGCACAACGTGATTGGTTGAAGCCTCATGATAAAAACAACAGTTCGAAGAAACATATTGATGTGTGAATTAATTGTACGAAGAAAAACGCCTCTGGTGCGTAAAGGCCTTTAGTCTCATTCTTCCAGCACAATATGCTTGAAGCCATCAAGTGCACGTTTAAGACTCAAAGTAGAAGGTTCTTCGTTTTAAAACAGGTCAGCTGAAAACCCACGGAGCTAGCTACAGCTGATGGACCCATTGTTTCAAACGTTTCAAAGGCCGTGGCAACAGTAACTAAGGGGGGTGGTGCTTAGCGAATCGTCGGTTGACTATGAGGTCAAAAATCAGTAAAGTAGAGTCCAGGTTGAAAATAATACCACTGCATGGCATTGCCTTTGCTTTTTATGTGTCAAGTGTTTTGTCTCTTTTTCTCTCTCCTCTCCTCTCCTGCTGCCCATGGTTCACCCACACAGGGATGTTAGCATAATCCAACTGTTTGGAATTCCTTCCTGCTGTCTTGGGAGCACACACTGCATTTTAAAACTTGTTGGGCCGTTTCAAGTTTTATTTGAAAGTATGTAATTACATTGTTGGAGGAATAGCGGGTCCCTGGAGTGATTTACGTGCTGTATTAAATGTCGTGGTTCGAAAAGACGCTGTTCTTGATAACAGAATGATGAGACAGCTTTGGGCAGTAGAGATGCAGTGAAAATATAATATAGAGGGGTGGTAGGTTTGGAAATGAGGGCAGAGGCTTTGACTGTGCTCCACCTCTGAAAAGGCTTGTTGATGTCTTACTTCACAGTGGCTTGTTGGGATGGCTGTGGCTGGTCTCTAGTCCATTTATGATTTATGAGATTAAACCCTTTGCCTCTGATAGAATTAAAAGCTTTAGTTGACGTACAGTTTCATGTGTAGCAATAATTTTGACATTTCTGCTTTCAGTCAGAGTCAGTTAAGGTGGTGCATGATTAAAATCAAATTAGAAACATTTTGGAAGATGTCACTAGTTAAAGTTGAATATGCACAAGACTCCTTGGTGAACAGTAACTTGCCCAAAAGCTGTAGTCACAGGACCTTGCAGGGTAGAAGCATCTAACGTGTTACATTTTATTTAATCATGTTCCATTCTGGTCAATTTCCAACTATTCAAGTCTAATGTATTTTTCTCTCGAGCACCAGAACATAACACTTGTGAGGTTCTCCATCACAAAGCAGCGCCACCGCTGTAGAATTTATTTGGCTGCCTCTGAGGGACTGCGGTGTGGGAAAGTCAATTCCCCTCTCAGATCAAAGGAGTGTCTTCAAGTGCCAGTCCAAATGGTGATAAAAAAAGCTTTTTAATCCATTGAGAAAGTTGACTGGTGTTAACCCCCCACACCCCCCACCACCACCCCCAGAGTCCCAGCATCAGGCGTTGCCCCACTCAGGCTGCGTCTGGACAGTGTTGAAGCCCGAGTGTGTCTCCTTGCGCCCTGACAGTGGAAGAGAAAGGCCTAAAAAAGGCCCCTTCCGCCACTCACTTGACCAGCTCCCTTTGATAACATCTGGCAGGGGGCAGGTTTGCACCAGCGACAGCAGGAGATGGAGGGACATTAAAGTCCTGTCACTCACTTGGCAGGAAGGCAGTCAGTAACTCCACATCATTTGGCAGACCGAACCTCAATCGCTTACACTCGAGTGTCACTGATGAACTCTCTTTCTAATGGGTCTGATGATATTCTCCAGCAAGAGTGTTACATGAGATGATGGCTTGGCACGGCTGCTTTTTATTCTGAACTACAATCCCTTTATCTTATCATTAAAGTAACTGAGACTGCTCATACCCGCGCAGCTATTCAGGCCAAACGTTTCTGTACAAATGTATTTTTGACTACAGACCACGGGCAAAACCTGAAGAAAATCTGCGACGTGAAACCTTAAACATTCTTTATAGGAGGAAACGTATGTTTATCTAAACAGTGAGATGTGAGAAGGAGATGGGCCGGAAAAGACTTTGACCTATCTTTGTTCTGGTAGGGGGGGGCAAGCAAGTTTACAGGGGACAAAATGTGAGTTTCAACACAGCTCCCCCCGGAAAGGCTCAGACCAATTCAACATCCATCCCTCTCCATTTTCTTTCTGTTTACCTCTCGGTTCACGAGTTTACATGCCAATTCCATTACAGGGATTAAAATAGTTTGTCCAATCCATACTCAAACTCTGCTTCCCTTGTCCTTCTCCCTCCCTTAACTCCTCACACCACTTACAGGCTTTCAGGTCCCAGGGCTGGGTTAGGGGATTACAGGACAAGCACGCTGCAGCCCGAGCACCCAGAGAAACACAAGGCGGTTGAGGTGAAGAATGTTCGCAATGAGATGTCCGAGCATTAGTGAAATGAAAGCCGAGGTTTGATCAATGGCTGTAGCGCGTGTCTGCACTAGTGAGCACTTCACGGAGTGTCTGACAGAGAAGAAAGAGAAAATGAAGGTGTGTTATGACATGGGTCTAGGCGGCCGGGTCACCTTTGAGCCGCTGCTGATTAAGGGCTGGTGTTCACAGGTGAGCGGCTCCGAGCAGGATTTAGTGACACGGGCACAGAGGTGAAAATCACCCCCCCACACACACACACACACACACACTCTCCCCGCTAACGTCAAAGCAGCAAAGCACCGCTTGCCTCCCCAAATGGCCAAAGGCAAATGTCAGAAGATAAGTGAGCTCCGTGACTGTGCTTAGCGCGCTCAAAGAAAAGTGATGGCAGGTGATCTTTCCACAAGTTTTAAAAGTCACTTTTCAAACAATTTATGTACACCAAAAAAAAGGAGGGGGGGGGGGGGGGGGCAAGATGGATGGTTAGAGGCATTAAAAAATTGGCAGTATTTTACCAGGTGTTTTTTGAAATAGTTTCTCATCTACACACACAGCGTCCCAGACTGTGAAATCAGAGGTTTATATCATGAGTAGTGAAATATGTCAGTCAGAAGCTGCCTGTGGGTCTAAGCCACCCGCAGTTGGTAATCTCCTTCGGAACTGGAGAGGCTCAAAGGGGCTTAGCCTGGTCAGCACCGAGGAAGGGACATCCACAGCATATCTTCAAGTGCTCCCAGCCGCCTGGTTGGTAAAACATGGCTGAGGCTCTCTGTGTGGAAGGAACTTCGGCCATTGTAGGCCATGCCGCTGGATATAAGAAAGTATTCCACCCGTAATTTCGTGTTAAACAGAACATAGGGCTGAAAATGGAACTTCATAATGATAGAACAAAATAATGGAGTATAACATAATAAGAACATTTCAGAGTGCAACTGAATCTCCCCAAAATAAAATCAATAAAGTTCAATTCAATTCAATTCAGTTTTATTTATATAGTGCTATATCATAACAGAGGTATCTCATAGCACTTGTTAATATAGAGCAAGTCTAGACCAACTAGACCCAACAAATCTACCATGAGCAGCGCTAGGCGACAGTGGCAAGGAAACACTGCCTTTTAACAGGCAGAAACCTCAAGCAGAACCAGGATCTTGGTGGGCGGCCATCTGCCTTGACCGGTAGAGTAGAGAAAGACAAAAAAAAATATAGGGGGGGGGGGTGTCTAGAATGAGAACAGGATGAACGAGAACACACAGTAGCACAGTACAATTCCACATACAGATGTAAAGCAATTACAAAAGCAACTTTGTGCAAAATCAATGGAGAAAAACAAAATGCATCCTGAATGAGATTTGCATTTTCCATTTCATTGACAGACCGCTCAAATATGTGACAACAGAAGTATTGCACAAACACTGACCAAACTGTCTTAGATTAATTCTGTTTAAAGAGGACTCTCTTACAGTCTTACAGATGTGAAATTAATTTCAGAACAGATCTTTTGGATGCTTGAGAAAAGCCGCTCTGACCGTTTTCAGCCTCACTTTATTATTCTCGATGTTTTTGATGTTGATGCTTGATTAAGACGCACAGTTTTGTATTCTGGTGTAAAAAGAAAAAAGAAAATAGATGTTCATGCTCATATTCAAGTTCAGTAGCACCTCATCATTTCAAATATAATATAATGTTACAATGTTACTAAAGAAAGAAAGTGGTAGGGTTCTTTAAAAGATTTTAAAAGATTTTAAAATATAAAATATTTTAAAATATTCCTTAATTTAGATATTGTATGGAATAACACTTGCAATGTGCTTCACGTGATGTTACACAAACTGCTGAATACGCGTGTGTGTGTGTGTGTGTGTGTGTGTGTGTTCTTGTGACAAAGAGAAAAACAAATTGATGCTCTAAAGCGTAAGATATTGTGATTAATAAAATTTGGCAAATAAATTATCATCAGAGATTAAAACTGAAATTATTTACTTAAGTGTAATTTCTCTGTTTAAATGATGACGAAAAACCTCCACATAGCCATATACACACCTGCCACACAATGAGATACTGCTGCCATCAGCAAGTGACACAGATCCACCCAAACAAATAATGACATGGGAACAGAAAGAAAATCTGTACAAATCATAAAACCTTTGCTGTATACACTATTTATGTACAATAATGTGTTCATGAACAGTGGCATTAATTAACAACGTTTGTTTAATTTGTCTCAAAAGGTAATGACCCTTTAATACCAATTTCGAACAAGATTATGCTTATACTAAACGTTGGTTTAGTATGAATAAAAAGTCTGTGTTTTATTCTAATACCTCATAACCCTTTGTGTGTGACATTGTCATATATAAGCACAAATATAATTTGTATGAAAGGGGCCCTAAAACAAACAACTTTATGTTCTGAATTGTACAATTTACAAAATATATCATTCTGATCATTTTCTGTCATAATATGAGAAGTGACAACCATTCTTACCAAGCCGTAACATCACCTCCATTATGTTTGACAGGTGAGGTGTGCACGTTTCTGCAAACATTTTCCGTCACTATTACATGTACAGTACAGGTTGATCTTTTATTTTGTTTTTGAGGCTTATCTGCGGTTTGCATCTTGCGGTCCACGGTAACGCTGGCGTAGTCTAGCCTGGTTGTCTCTGACACATCTACAGATTCCCTACATCATACTGACGTAACACTGCGATATCTCATACATCTCAATAGCCCACAGAAACATACTGTTTTAATATGGTCATTGCTAGTTTACGTAACACAGACGTTATATTATTATGTTTGTAACACTGCAGCAATGTCCTGTCGCACGTTTTATGCACTTAACAAAAAAAAGCTAAATAAAATGAAGCAAAGTAATACGGCAACCACTTGTCTAACAACTTTGCAAATGTGTTAAATGAACTCAAAAATTTTACAACATTACAACGTCTCAGTGATGTTAAGCTGCAACGATATTAAATTGATGTGATGTGAGAATTAAAAGAATGTGATGTGTCATTAATAGTGTTGCAATAAGTGGTGATGATTAAATGACCTACACTGAAAAACACAACCTTGAAAACAGTTCCAGTACGTTTTTATAATAGTTTGCCAATGTTAGCAATAATGTCATAATTCAAAAAAGATATTGCATGAACATCATACATCATCTAGCTATCCAGTTTCTAGTATCAAGTGCCAGTTAGCAGGGACTTCAGCTGTATTCAATATGAAATTGTCTCTCCAATAATCTTATGATATCAAACAATGCAACGAGGCTGACAGAAATGTGTTGATGAAAAACTTTTCATCTATTTTTAATAAACTGCTGCAATATCAGGTCAACCGCATGATTACTCCCAGTTACTCCAACTTGAAAGTGAAAACATGAAATGGTGGATCCCACAAGAAAGGCTGCAAGTTTGACCAAAAATAAATTGTGCATGACAAGATCGCCATCAAAGAGACAAGGCACAAGTGGTTTTTAGTAACGAGACGATCGCAGCTTGAGATCCAGCATCACGAGTCACGCAGAAGGTATGCACTAGAAGGTGTGTAGCATTGAGTGGCCTGAGTCACAAAGAGCATCGCAGAAGCCACACACAGATAAACATACGTGAATGCACAGATGCGCATACATAACATACATTTATCTTCAGTTTTTTTCGCAAAACCTTTTGCACTTCAAGGCCCAGCAGTCAAGACTTAAATGGGGCACAATTATGATTATGTGCATCACAGATCTCCTGGTCGGTACAGATCACTGTTCAGCCCCAGTCAGCATGGTCTCACAACGCAAGCAGGGGTTATCTCAGGGCTCTTACATGACCACAGCAAGTCAAAGCCTATTCAAAACACGAAAGATTCACTGTAGCCAATCTATCTCAGTGTTTCAGCAGAAAATAACAGCGTTTCAGACCTATAGTCCTCGGGGCCATGAAAACGACACTACTGAGATATGCAGCTTATCAGATAGTTAATCCACATCAGCAGTATTGGTCGTCATGAGTATGGAAATTCCCAAGAACTTGGGCGCTTGTCTAGGTTTTCCCCGTATTCCACCTGAAAAGCTGCTTAATTCAAACAATACCAGCTCTGGGTAAACTATTGACATTGCAGTAGTTGATTGATTGATTGCAGTGAGTAAACCCAGGAATATAATAAAGAATTACATTTTTGATAGAACGACTCAAAAAACTATTATTCTATCATGACGGTAAATCTGTAGTCAGATTCTAGTGCAGCTTTTGATCTGGTTCATCACAAGCTTGTACAGATGAAATTATTGCACTGCAATGAGGTCTTTTACAGCCTCTTCAATTACAGTGTGGTGTGGATCACAGGTGAGCCCCCTGGGTCTCCTATTTTAAAGAAAAAAAAAGATTAATACAATATATGTATATCTCCTATTTTGGCTAAATGTCAGACAATATTTGCTTTTGATGTGATTGCATATCCAACTAGAAAACCAAATTCTGAAATTGTTTGTTAATTGGTAATTAATATGATAAAGGCAAAAGTTATGTCTTATCTATCTATCTACCTACCTACCAAAGGCAATAAATGGCATCGTTTAAAGTGTGGTAATGTCTGGACAGGTGTTACAAGGGGAGAAGTTACAAGACTGCAAGCGACACAAAACAGAGCTGCAATTGTTATTTTCAAATAAATGCTGTAATGCTGTTGGCTGTTGGATTGGTCAGACATAAATAGGAGCAGAGAGCAGTGGTTACACTTTTCAGACATCTTAAGGGAAAACAGATTTCTTTCTTCCTTTCTGTCAAACAGTAAGTGAATCAAACAGGAAATTGTCAACGAAATGTTTTTGAAAAGTTTAAAGAATATTAAATCTTTTTATATTATATTTTTATAATATTAAAAATTTTCCTTGCCACTGTCGCATAGCACTTGCTCATGGTGGAATTGTTGGGTCTGTAGATATAGAGTTGGCTTGAACTTGCTCTATATTTACAAGTGCTATGAGATAACATTGTTATGATATAGCGCTATATAAATAAAATTTGATCGATTGATTGATACTGTTTATTAATTGTATTTAGCTAACCACTTGTCTATTAATTAGTTACTTTTAGCTAATTCAACCATGTATCTTTTAGCTAACCATGTTCCATTACATTTAGCTAAGTGTTTGAAATAAATAGTTGTAACTATTCAAAAATGATTTCATTATTATAGCTAACTATTCGCGTGCTATGTGGATACATGTGGACATTTTCTCAATGTAATTTCTTTTTTTCAGCTCCTACAATCTTTCCATGTGCCCTGGTAACTGCAGATGCACCTCCTGACGTACAAGTTGGGGATCACTGAAAACTTTGCATTTTGTAAGGCAACTCTAAGTATGACTAGCTACTGTAGATCTCACTGTACAAGCATACTGTATGCTGATAAAAGCAGACACATGAACGGCGGCTTCAGAGCGAGCAGCGTGCACATAAATCGGTCCTGTAATCTTCACAGAGAGGAGAGCAGGAATGCATATTTATTGGTGTGGCGTGTCTATGCCAGCCGAGCAAGACCGAGCTGAAGCGTTAAGTGTGTCGAGTGAGAATTACAGCAGTGTGTGATCATTGTAATTATAAAGGCAGCTTGCACTCTATTCATCATCACTTGGAGGTAGCTCATATCTTTCACACATTGACTGACATGACTGATGAATGTGTGTGTCAGGGGGGTGGGGGTGGATTCAAGGTGCCAAGGTTTGTTTCATTCAAAGATGTTTTCAGCGTTCAATTCTGTTTCTTTTATTTCTTGTGGGCTCAATGAGCATGTGCGTCTACCCAAGAGTGTGTGTGATGTGATATGATGTGATGGGGTGTGAGCGAACGATTCAGCTCCAAATCACAGCCCTTGAACATTGTCAAAGCAACCGAGCTATTAATCACCAGTGTGAGTTAACCCCCCCACTTTTATTTCTGAAACTCACGCTCATGCACGCAGGTGTTTGAGGCTCTCAAATGAGCCATCTCCAAATCTCCAAATGTCCGATATTTGCTCCCCACAGACACGCAACACTGACTTCAGTGGTGTTTTTCCCGTCGCTGTCTCCGCCCCTTCCCATCATTCCCACACACTCCCACTCTTTCAGCTTCAATTGCTGTTGGCATCCGTTGTAGGCATATTCATCACCAAGATGCACGCAGAGCCTAGATACCTTGATGGAAGTGGGATAGAAACAGGGCCTTCCAGCATTCCCAAACATCCTGCTCAAGTCCAGTGGATGCCCATTCCTCCAGTCAGTGAGTCATCTGTGTGTTGACAGACAAGACGAGTGAGAGAGATGAAGACACCTGTGAAGGGAGGAGCTGTAGAAATACATGGCATGACTATCTCTGCAGCAAGCTGTTTATCACAGCTGAAACCCCGGTTCATTTCCACTTTCCCTGAACACCATGGAAGTCTGAAGATGCATTTGTGTGTGTGTGTGTGTGTGTGTGTGTGTGTGTGTAGATAGACTAGATAAAGAGAGAGAGTGAGAGGGAGAGAGAGAAATAGAGTCTATCCTCAAGCTCACTTTCATCCTGAAAGAAATTACTGTTTCCATTTCATAATAGGCTGTGCCCTTGTACAGGGTAAAGAACCCAGCAGTATTTCATTAACATCAAAGAAGTGAGTCAGGTGCACTGCAGTTTCAACTTGTGTTGTACAACAAATCAGCAATTAGCTCATTCTTGTGCTTTGGCATCATCCTCCTCCTCTCTGGTTTAATTTAACTTACGTAACAGTGTCCCCTTTACTGCAGCATGCCCGCCTTGTTTGGATGCTTTTGCAATGATTACGTGGGGTGAAGCTGCCCTTGTGAATGTTTATACCCTGTAATGTTTACATGTTTACGAGTGTGCGTTTACGAGATGGCGGCTGTGATCGCTCACTGTAGAGAAGATAGATGAAGGCGGTAGTTGTTGTTTTCATTCACCTTCCCTAAAGGCAGTGATACATAGGGTTCACAGGGGTTTCATTGGATACTAGTTCATTCAAAGGTGTAATAAGTAATATTTAATACTGGCTCTTTGCTTAGTACAACCATCATCAGCAGGGGTTTGCAAGTGTTGCAGATCAATGCCAGTTGCTCCTTTGTTACCTCAACAGCTGCACAGATTTCAAGCTTTCTAAACTGTGCGTCTGCAGGAGTATGTCCACACTTCCAGACCTCTTGGACTTCACTTTGTTTAGTTTCTCCCAAAATGAGTAAATATTGAAAGTTTTGAACGACGGGGCAAAGTTCGGGCACTAATAATCTTCCATACACCTTCCTCACAGCAAACATTTTGACTTGTCATTGCAGGAAGCGCACAGGTGCAACTATTCCATTTATCTGTGCCAGTGAGCCATAGCATGTACAGCGTCAGGGCCCTGGCACTGGGAATATCTGAATGGAATGCAGCCATAATTATTGTGATTAGTTACACTAAACGGAATAAACTGACGTTCGCTAATGTTAGCTAATG